>VDFB02392187.1:0-53125 GCA_007258455.2 Sequoia sempervirens | reverse complement strand
ATGAAGTCCATGGATAAACAATCCCACTTCCTCTCAGGAATAGGAAGCGGCTGTAGAAGACCTGCAGGGTATGTGTGCTCTTGCTTGTTCTGCTGACAAACAAGACATTCCCTGACATACTGGAGAACATAGGACTTGAGACCCTTCCAAGAGAATCTCTCCCGTACCTGCCGATAGGTCTTATAGTACCCGGGATGTCCCGCCATGGGTGAATCATGCAATGCCCTCAAAACCCTGTCCCTCATCTCAGAACCTGGGACCAATAAAATCCTCCCTTTGTAGATGTTAAGGTCATCTACAAGTGAATACCTGTCATCCAACACTGATCCATCTACTATGCTAGAGGCCCATGGGTCCTTAGCATACTCTGCTACTATCAGATGTCTCCAGTCCTCTGAAACCAATGTAATAGAACTCAGGTGAGGACGGCGAGATAAAGCATCAGCAACCACATTCTGAGTGCCCTTGACATAGGAGATGTCAAAATCGTAAGATTGAAGCTTGCTGACCCATTTTTGTTGTCTCTCATTAAGATCTCGCTGCCCAAGGAAATGCTTCAAACTATTATGATCGGTTTTCACAGTGAATTTACTACCAATCAAATACTGCCTGAATTTGGCCATGGCATGCATAATGGCCAACATTTCCTTATCATAGATACTGAAGCTCTGTTCAGGACCTCTTAGCTTCCTGCTCTCGAAAGCTATCGGGTGTCGATCCTGCATAATAACCGCACCAATACCCTCACCACTGGCATCGCAATGTAACTCAAAGGGTCTAGTGAAGTCAGGTAGAGCCAAGACTGAACACGTAGTCATGAGAAGTTTGAACTTCTCAAAGCACGCCTGCGCTAGTGGTGTCCACACAAAAGCACCCTTCTTAGTCAAATCAGTTAGTGGCGTAGCATGCCGCGAGAACCCACTAACAAACCGACGATAGAAGGCACACAATCCTACAAAACCCCTGAGCTGTGTCAAAGTCTCAGGTGTAGGCCAATCAATGATGGCTCAAACCTTCTCTGGATCCATGCTAACTCCTGCACCGCTGATGATGTGTCCCAGTTATAAAAGCTCTGCCATGCCTAAAGCACACTTGGACTCCTTGGCATACAAGGACTCCCTGTCAAGTATACTCAGTACCTCATCCAAGTGAACCATGTGTTCCTCCCATGATTTGCTATAAACCAGGATGTCGTTGAAGAACACCAATACAAATTTCCTCAAGTGAGGATGGAAAACCCTGTTCATTGTAGACTGAAACGTGGCTGGAGCATTGGTTAAACCGAATGGCATAACCAAGAAATCAAAGTGTCCACAGTAACATCTGAACGCAGTTTTCTCTATGTCCTCCTCTCGAACTCTGATCTGGTGATAACCTGTTCTCAAATCAATCTTTGAGAAGTAGCAAGCTCCATGAAGCTCGTCTATCAACTCATCTATCCGGGGAATAGGATACCTGTTCTTTATGGTTTTCCTGTTGAGCATTCTGTAATCAATACACATCCTAAGTGTACCATCCTTTTTCTTCACCAAAACAACTGATGAAGCAAAGGGTGACTTACTCGGCCTGATGTGCCCCATAGCTAAAAGCTCCTGAATAGTTTTCTCAATCTCATCTTTCAGACGCTTGGGTGCTGGTAAAGAGTAATCATGATCGGTTTCGTGCCCTCATCCAGCTCTATAATATGCTCAATACCTCTATCAGGAGGTCTACCAGGTGGAATTGCACTGAACACCTTCACATGTTTGATTCGAAGTTCCTGAACATCTGGATGGTATGAAGAAGCTTGCTGATCCAACTGTGAAGGCATTAGCTTGCACTCAGCAGCCCACTCTACCATATCATTACGAATCAAACATTCCATTCTCCGAAGTGAAATCTCCCTAAGGTTGCTGTCCCTAATGGCTTTAAGAATATGATTTTTGCCATCAATGGTGAATTTCATCTCCATGTCACGCAAATTAAGCGTGAACTCTCCTATTGCATGAAGCCACTTCATGCCAAGAACTACATCCGTTCCACCCATGTTTACAACATAAAAATCTGCCTTGAACTCAAAATTGTTAAGTTTCAAAGGCAAGTCAGGTATCATCCTCTCACAATCGAGAGTGTTTCCATCTGCAACCCTCACACGTATGCCTTCAAACTGCTGAGTTTGAATACCCCGTTTCTCCACTAACCGTGAATCGATGAAGTTATGGGTTGCACCTGTATCAAGGAGAGATATGACCCTTTGACTAGCTAGGATCCCACGGAGTCTGAAAGAACCCTCTTTCTGCATGCTGGACATATGAGCCTCCTTAAGTTCTGTTTCCGCTACAATTTCTGCTTCATTTTCTGACTCTTCTCCATCTATATCATAAATTGGGGCTTGCTGATCAGAAAAATCAGTCAACGGTTCTTCCTCATAAAACCACTCCATGTGCTTGTTTTGCCCTTTTGGTTTGAGGGGACAATCATGATTAAAATCATACGGACCTTTGCAGTAAAAACAAAGTTTTCTCCTTCGTAAATCATTCATGGTTTCTCGATCTAAAGGGGCTGCAAATTTCTTTTTCTGATCTACATTATCAGCCTTCTTTGGATCTGATTTATTTTCCGTGTATGAGGTGGTAGGCTTCGAGCTAAAAGGCTTACGAGGTGTAGATAGCTCCATGCTGCGAGCTTTCCTCATTGCCTCCTGTAAGGTAGGTGGATCAAATGCTTTTATCCAACCTTTCATGGGCTCGAAAAGACCTTCAATGAACAATATGACCAGCCTTCTCTCCGAGATCCCTGTCACCATCACAGATAGTCTTTGGAATTCACCAATGTACAATTCCAAGCTACCTAACTGTTTCAGCTGTGCTAAATCTCTGAAGAAAAGCTCAGGATCCCTTCTGTCAAATCTCTCTACCAGTCTATCAGTAAACTCCTGGTACGAGGTAATCCTGTCATGATGAAGAGTAGTCATACCATGAATCCACCAGTCATGTGCTACGCCATCAAGATGAAGTGCTGCAAAACGAATGGCATCCTCCTCAGGCATGGGGCGTAGTGTCAGGAATGTATCAAGTTTACTAACCCAGGCACGTGCTGTAACTCTGCCACTGCCATCATAGTGAACTAAGGTTAGTTTGCTGGTTGCCTGTCTGAGATCATTCTGTTTGTGTCTAGGCCGCCTGTCATTCCTGTTCCTGGTGTGCTCTCTCTTCTGGCTCATGAATCTGTCAAAGTTAAGGTGCTCCTTAACCCTTGGTGGCAAATTATCCCACTCATCATGCATAGCCATTATATTATCTGCAAAATTAATCTCACCACCTTGTTCAGCTTCGTCCACTTCTTCAGCATCATCTCTGGTGAACGTGGGATATGTAGCTCTCTCATAGGTGCGTACTGGATCTACAATTCTCTGTGGCTCTCTATGGATACTGCCATCTCGATTTGAATCCAAACTACGAGCTCTGTTTATTGACAAATTTTGAACATTTGTGCTGAGTTGTTGAAGAATAGTTGCTACCTGTTCTTGCCCTGCAACCATACCTCTAAGCACGTCTTTGTCTTCTCTGTCCTCATCCTCCGAAGTATTCCTGTGAGAACTTTCTCCAGCCCTCTTCGCCATATTGTCCCAATCTAATTCCTCCTCCTGATCTGCAAACGAAAATGGTGGAAAAGGATTTTGGTCGCCTCTCTGATTTCTAGGGCCTCCTCTGGAATAGAACTTGCCAAAACCCTCTTTATTTGACTTCATAAATTTATCAAACCCCACAAGCTGGCAGGATGTGAGCTCTGATACCACTGTGATGAGCCCTGCTGGCTCTCAGCTCAAAACCCTTAATTTCTTAAGTCTTTAGATGTTTTCTTAGTTTTTTAGAGAATTCTTAATAGACAAAAGAGAAGGGGCGCAACATATTTTTGCTTGTAATTTGAAATTTAAAGCAAAAACTCACAAAATGGAAATGCAGTAGTGCTAATTATACTGAAACAATAAGATCATGCATAACAAACATACCCGAAAATCTCCAGTTATTTTAAATAAAGAAATTGCCAGATCTACAGCTGGAAATGATGAAATCAAGCATGAAGGCACGCCAAGACTCCAGAAGTGGTTTCTCCTGCTCAGAAACTGGTCACAATGCTCTGAAATAACTAGGCGCCAATGATAGAAGCCAAAACCCACACAAAAGGAAGGCGTTTCAATTTATTTCTTCACACGCCTTTTTCAAGGCACAATTCCCAATGAAGGCTGTACGGCCAAGAAAGGAAGAAGTAGAATCTCTGATAGAAGTCTCTGTAGCTGTGGAATGATGCGCCACCAGTAGAAACCCTCAATTATTGTAAGCAAATAACAATCTCAAAATAAATAAACTCTGTAGAATCTGTAGAACCTCTGGCTGAAGCTCTCAACATGCACTGATTCGACTGATATTCCACAATCTCAAGAGTGCTCACACTGAAGAGGTAACGTTCTTCAATGGCAGTGTGTTCAAACCCTGATCACAGGAGAATGCACAGGCAAAATGCTCAAGGCAAAGAGAAATAGTCAAAAGATATGAGTTTCAATTGCCAGGGGATGCTTTATACCTAATTGGCACGCATTTCAAGAAGGTACGGCCTTTTGCATCATTTAAATCTTTTTAATTTTTAATTAAGTCTTCTCCATAGTTTAAGACTTAATTCTTTGAGCGCACTTTTTAATATTTTAAGACATTAAAATATTAAAATCCCTTTTTGAACATTTTTAAGTGATATAAAATATTATTAAAGTCAATGTGACTTTAATAAAAGGCATTTAAGTTAAATTATTAACTTAATCACTTAATAATTCATAACTTGCTCAAAACTCTGAATAATTCCGTGCCGTCAGAAGCTGTGAACTCCTGGAATGCCAACGCTCGTTGTGATCCAATCACTGTCCACTGAAAACAAGAACAATCAAACTCTCCAGAATGCATCACTGACCCTCTATCCAAACTGGCTAGCCCACAAGGGTCCGATAAAGGGCTAACACACTGTTCCCGAGAACTGTCTAGCGAGGGGACATCACACCAAAATATCCCAAACCTGTATATTGGGACCTTTTCTCAACATCTATGGGAATTGTCATGCCTTGAATATTCTTTGCAAGATCCTTGCCATTATAATCCATCTGGAGCATCAACTTAGAGCCAATTACTTTAGTGTGTTTGTGCCAAAGAATCTATTCATTTCTTGAATGGAAATAAGAGCATGTGTTTGGTGGTTACTTTGCACACCTCAATGGGTTTGGGAGAGGCTGATCTCCTTGGCATAGTAGACTCTTTGTTACTCGTCTTTGTTCCACCATATTCTTGGAGCTTGTTCAATTGCTCTTCTTTTACTTGCAACTCAGTGATTCCCATGAGGAAATCTCCATGGCTTAACAATCCAAAATTCAACTCGTGATTCTTCATCACTAAGTGCTGTAACATTTGGTTCAAATCTTTGTTTTCTCCTTGGATTAGCTGGTTTATCTCATCAAGCTCTTGAAGCCTTGGTTTCTTGATAGCTTGGCCCATATGCAACTAAAACCTTGGAATTTCTTGGGAAACAATATAGAAGCAATTACACACACAAAACTGTTACATGTTAGCAAATTTCGACAGGCACAAGGAGAACTGCTTTGATACCAATCTGATCTTGAAACTGCTTGGATGTTTCACAAATCAAAATACCTACTTTGGAGTTACTTAATTTACACGTTCACCACAAATTCCATGCTACTTTAGACATATTCAAGGCTGCAAATAAGATGCGCCTGAAGATGTAATGCTGGTTTCTTACACCATACAATCATTATGCAATGTAAACATGCTCACTTTAATCCTACTTAAGTTGCCATATTTGGCTCATATTTAACCCATGCTTCTGCATACATGTGAATGCTTAACCAATACTCAAAGCCATCTTGTAACAAAGAGTGAGGTTAATTTCAGCAAATTATATACTGTCAAAATGGCTGCTCTAATACCACCGATTCACATCTTAGAAGACATAGTAGCAAGAATCTTTCTCGGCAATGAATTGGCAGATCAAAAGATAAAGATTTCTTCTATTAATCAGGAACCCAAAAAGTTCAGAAAAATTTAGAAATCAAGAGAAAAGACAGCTGTTTTTCATATTTAAGGGCAATCTAATTGCATAAAGACAGAGTGAAGGGAAATGAGAATTTATCCCCATGAATTCTGGAATATGTTTTTTTTTTCATTAATTTTCAGATCGCTGGATTTTTAGATTAATTTCTGGGGATCTATTAAGGTCCCCAGCCCAGAGACAAAAGAAGTAAACATTTGAAAACAAAACTAAAATGCTTTCTGAAACAATCCATAGGGGAGCAAGCAGGCTGAAAGCAAGATGCTAAACTGTAAAACAGCAAAGCACATGTTGCACCAAACTGCTAAGACAGACTAAACCAAAGAGAAAACAGAAACAGGACAAGGCTAAAAATAATACCACTTTTCTTGTGGGATCAGAGAACTATATTGCTAGTATTTTTTTTCTTAGATGTAGTCTTCCAATCAACATAATCATCCTCATCTACATCCAAAGGGGAGTGAGACGGGGACAGAGCTACTAACATGAAAAGTTTGTTTCAACATTGAATCAACAAAGCTATCTTTAATATCCATCAAAGCTACTTGACATGCAACATCCTCTAAACATAGGGATTGGTGGCAAGACAAAGGAGAAGTTGAGACCGCAGGGAGTGCCTTCTCAGCTGGAGACATAGATTGAAACACTTGAAAAATAGGTACTAATGTTGAACGAGAGGATTGCATTGCCTCAACAAAGAGTGGAGGAGAGTGGGAGCGTGTTGGAGGAGATTGAACTATTGTGGGAACAACCATTGAAAGAACCTTATTTACAATATCAAGGCTAGAGGGAGTAGAAATAGGAATGGATACATCAAAAGTGGGAACCTTGGAAATATTCTCTAGAACCCCAAAGATTGTCAAGTGGGTGAGATGAGCATCTTTCCACTAGTTTGCATGCTTAAGGACCTTTGGTTGATATCTCAAACAATTGACAACCAAACTGCAAAACCCCAAAGCACTTTCAACATTGAAAACTAATTTTTCATAATCAATTTTTTTTTTCCCTACTGCTTTCAATCCTTGATTTGCAGCCATATTTCTGCAAGTAATCCTTTTGAGATATGGGTTTGAACTTGAATTTGTGCATATGTGATATGGGTGAGAGCATAGTTGGAAAACTCGATGAGTACTCCAAAATTTTAAGCCACATAAATATTCGCAGGTTTAATTTGCAAGTCTTCACCTAAACTCGACGAGTACTCGCCAAAACTCGATGAGTCCACAGTGAAAAATCACAATGCAGCCTCTACATGTGAAATGAGGGAAGAACTAGGGTTAAACATGCCTAAAACACAGTTTTCAGTTTATAAAACCCTACATTCACCCTTGAAGACCATAAAGCTTTGATATGTTGTTTCCATGAAACAAGATTTGATTTGAAATTGAGATGTTACATTGATTATAAATCCTTGAAACTAAAGGGTAAGTTGATGCAATGAAATCTTTGAACACCACAAAGCATTCACATATTTAAGTCATTTGGCCTAATGAGACATTAAATACAATAAAATCCTTGAATACCACTAAACATTGATATGATAATGTATTCAAACTCCATAAGGATTTGATACAAATAGGTACTCAAACTCCGAGAGGCATTTCTTTAAATCAACATATAAAAATCAAGGAAAAAAAGTGGGTTGGACATTGCAAAACCTTTGTTTTTTTGGGTTTATAAGCATTGTTTTTTGCCTTCTAAAAAATTATAAAAATAGTGCGCAACATGAAGGTTTGTGTGGTTTTGAAGGTCTTCATTTGGGCTTTGTGGTAGGGGCTCTGCCGCTCAACCTTGCCTTGTATTGCGACATGGAACGTGCTAGGGTTGTTGCCCTCAAACCCTCGTGAGGGGTGTTGCTTCTTGACCACTACCAAACTCATTTGATACATTTTGTAGCTATATTTTGCATAAAATTAATATTTTTTTTCAAAAAATTACATTTAATTTTTTTTTTTAAGTGTTTTTAAGGTGTTGAGTTTTATCGAGTTTTTCTCCAGTACTCTCCAAGTCAAATTGTTTGGCTTGCCGAGTACTCTCGGAGTTTGAGTTTGTGAACTATGGGTGAGAGTATGTCTTTGGAGATAGAGGTAAGAAGGTACCCAAATAATTGCTAACACCATATAAGCAAGAATCAACCTAGAATTGCAATGGAAGATATGGTAACCTAAACCACATAGGAAGCATTGAGAAGGATTTTGTGAGAGTATTGAAAGTGGGATATAGAGATTTCATAAATAGTACAATGTTGCCACAAAATCATGGGCCTTCTGCCAAAATATTGACCATCTCCTTAGTCAAATCACAAAGGAGAACAAAATAGTCATGTACATGTGCATAGGGGAAAAATTCTATCAACTCTTAAGAAAGGGATTCCATGAAAGGGAGATCCATGAACGCAAATAAGACAAATAGGGTCAAAAGTTATTGAACTTACATGCTAAGCCCTTTCTTGAATATTTTTCCTCTTCATGCAAAACATTTTTACCAAGAATCAACAAAGAAGGCTCTATGGAGCAAGGCAACAAGTAAGGCCATTTCATGGGATGAGCCAAAGAGTGTAGCTTCTTTAACTTAAGTAGATGCCCTAATCGTGGTATCCAATGAAACAAAAGATAACTTCTAATATTATTAGTCTTCCACAATCCATGAAGTTGATTGATGTTATTTTTGGATTCGATTTGTGAGAGTTTTTGCATCAACATTTCGGATCACACTTTGTGATCCATCATCTAGAGATTCATTTTGATTCTTGTAGGCATCTTAGCATTTGCACATCCTTCCTTTTATTATTTTTGGGCATGTAAAGGATCACATCAAATATGAGGTACACATGTTTCATTCAAGTTTATGTCCCAAGTAATGATCATGGTAAGACAGGTAGAGGAAATCCATGGCCAATATAAGGCAAGGTTTGGGGATAAAAACTCTCCTACACAGTCAGTTCGTCAACCTACTAGACTAACTCCACCAAAAATTGAAGAGGAGAGTGAAAGGTTTATGTTTTAATTTGATAGCAAATATAGTTGAGGGCATAAATGCATTGAAAATTTATAATTTTATATTGAAGAGCCAATTGAGAAAGATGAGGAGAAAACATTATTAGAGAGTGACAATGAGTTAGGTGAGGAATTTGAAGATAATTAGCCAACCATTTCTTGTCATGCACATATTGGAGTTAATGTTCAACAAACTCTCAAGGTGGTGGGTTTCTTGAAGAAAGAGAGGGTAATAGTATTGATAGAATTGGGAAGAACTCACAACTTCATTAACAAGAAGTTAGCTACTCATTTGAATTGTTTTATATTTCTCGCTACAAAATTTTATGTCCAAATTGTAGATGGGGGTATTGTAAATTGTTCGGGAAAACTACATAGCATTAAATTGACCATTGAAAAGTATTGTCTTGGTCCCCCAACATTTACCAGTCCAATTAGGAACAACTGAGATGAACTTCCAATAGATATTCTTGAGATTTCAATTAGAAGGTAGGATAGTTGAACCGTAGTTGAAAAACTCGCCAAAAACACAACTCGACAGAACCCTGACAAAAAACTCAGCTACTAAAATAATTGCTTAAATTTCATTAAAACTGATTTTTTTTTTCAAAATTCAATGATAAGATGCATCCAATGAGTCAATAAATGAGTACATAAAAGAAACAAGTTGAGTCTAGTTGTATTTGATTGATTTGAAAGCAAATTGGGTACAAAATGGCATCCTCATGTGGAATGCGCTGATAATGATAGTCTGAAACAAAATGAAAATAGAAAATTGTTTTTGTAAAACTGAAAGTAAATACTACATTAACATATTTTACAAATTTACATCTTCCTCTTCCAATGTCTAGTGAAAACTAGGGGAGAGGTAGAACTAGACAATATTATAGATGAAGACTTGTAGGCAAACTTGGAATCTTGGACTTGGAGAGTACCTAGAAAATCAAATGAATTCAATGGGAGATTGAGGGCAATGCCTCCAATGGGGTCGAGGGGTAGCGCCCCTTGTGGGGGTTTGGGGGCAATGCCCCCACCACCAAGCCCAAATTAAGACCTCAAAAACAACACAAACCTTCATGGTGTACATCATTTTGCATTAATAATAAAACCCAAATTAACACTGAAAAGATAAAATGAAAATGCCTTTTCAGTGGTCGCGAGAGACTTTTTCCTAGATGGGCGAGTTTTTCATGTGGACTTGCCATTGAGTTTTTGGCAAAAACTCACCAAAAACTCAGCGAGTTTTTTTGCTTGACCCGACGAGTAGTTTTGGCGAGTAAATGCAGGAAAAACTTGTCAGGAAAAAAACCCGCGAGTTTTTAAAAACTTTCCGAATACTCGACAAGTTTTGCAACTGAGTTGAACTAAGAGAGTTGCATGCAAAGTCCTCGCATATGGTAAGTTCTCATCAGATGTGAAAGATGCTTAAGAAAGGAGCTAATGGATTTGTGGTCCAATTGTTCTCATCAAAATGCAGTTGAAGCTCTGTTGGCACTGCGTAATGGAAATGATGCTCCAAAGAATCAATGATTATCTGCTTCTGGCACCTTCATATCCTTTTTATTTTGCAATGATCATAAATGTTGTATAATGCTAGTTTGTACACAGTCTAACACTATACTTTGATGTATTATTGACACTTTGTTGCAGGTCTATCTTGGAATTTTGATCCTCTGATGATTTTTTTGCTATTTTGTAATGGGCTAGTATAGGTGGGGCTGATATATTGTTATTATTTGGGTTTGGTTTTTTGTAATTGGGGGAATCACTTTTTGCAATTGTACAGGGGGGTTGGTGATCGAACTACAGTTGGATTTGATACTCTTTTGATCTATATCTTCTATTTACTCTATACTTAATATAAAAAGTTTGATGAATTCCATCTTTAAGCCATTTTCAAGAAAGTTTGAATTAGTGTTCCTTGATGATATATTGATTTATAGCAAGACATGGGTAGACCATTTGTATCACGTAGATCAAGCATTACAAGTTCACAAACATCACCGGCTTTATGCTAAACGTTCCAAGTATGCTTTCGGTCTCAACGATGTGTAATACTTGGGTCACATAGTGTCTTATAAAGGAGTAAAGGTTGATCCTAACAAAATGAAAGCTATGATGGAGTGGCCTATTCCTAAAACCTGTAAAAATTTGAGGGGTTTCCTAGGAGTCATTGGATACTATAGATGATTAGTGAAGGACGATGGCCACATAGCAGTGTTGGCCCACAGTTGCCGTTGCACCAAAAAATCGACCTATTAATGCCTGATACAATTGCTAGTGTTAACGGATCCACAGGAGGCGGTTAGTCCATGTCACGAATCTCGAAGGGAGCGTTGACCATCTGCCAACAAACACCTGCTCAACATTAGCTGAGGGGATTCAAACTCGACACCTTTGGCTCTGATACCACTTGTTGGTCCACAGTTGCTATTGCACCAAAAGATCGACCTGTTAATGGCCGATACAACTGCCAGAGTTAACAGATCCATGGGAGGCGGTTAGTCCATGTCACAAATCCCGAGGGGAGCGCTGACTATCTGCCAACAAGCAATACCCCTTATATCTCTATTAAAGAGGGATGCTTTTCAATGGAATGTGATAGCTAATACAACATTTGAGAGATTGGAGGCTAGGTGTACCACTCTAGTTCTAGCCACTTTAGATTTCACCAAGGATTTTATTGTGGAGTGTGATGCTTCATTAAATGGTATAGGAGCAACTCTTATGCAAGAAGGTAGGCCCATTGCTTTTGGAAGTCATTAATAAAAGTGCAAGAACCAACTTAGACCCATTTATGAGAAGGAAATGCTAGCTATTCCTCATGCAATGTAATCATAGATACCATATTTGATGGATAGACACTTCAAAGTTAAGATAAATCATGATAGCCTAAAATATTTTTTGGAGCAACGATTATCTTTTGAAGAAGAATATTGGGGTATGACTTTGAGATTATCTATAAGAGAGGGAAGAAGAATATTGTGGTTGATGCACTATCTAGGTGTTTTTCAATATTACAAGTAGATTGGGTCACTAAAATGTTGGGATATGACTTTGAGATCATCTATAAGAGAGGGAAGAAGAATATTGTGGTTGATGCACTATCTAGGAAGGATGAGAAGAAGGTATTTTTCAATATTACAAGCATATTGGGTTGAAGTAGCCAAAGTAGAGTGGCAAGATGATGTTACTTCAAGGAATCTAATTCAGTAGTTGCAAAATGATGCCATTAGTTTTGATAAGTTTTCATGGAAGGGAAACTCTTTGTGGTACAAAGAGAGATTGTACCTATGGAAGAATTCCACCCTCAAACACAAGATTCTTGAAGAGCTCCATGGTTTTCTAGTTGGAGGGTCATTCAAAATTTTTGAAGATGTATCATTGAATCCAATAGGATTTATTTTGGGAAGGGCTGAAAGGTGATGTTCAAAAATTTGTGGTAGTCAAAGAATAAAAGGGAGACATTTGTAGTTATTTCTAGCTCGCGGTGGGAAGAGCTTTCCATGGATATAATTATAGGCCTTTGAAGATCTAAAGGTAAGAGTGTCACCATAGCGGTGGTTGATTGTCTCATTGAATATGCCCATTTTATTGTATCATCCCATCCTTTTACAACATGTATGGTGGCAAAAACATCTATGGAGAACATACAAAAGTTACATGGTACTCCAAGGGTTATTGTTAGTGATCATGATCCTATTTTTACTAGTAACTATTGGAAAAATTTATTCTCTTGTTTGAGTATTCAATTAACTTGTAGCTCTTCATACGATCCTCTGTCATATGGGCAAATTGTGGTCATCAATAAGTACTTGGAAGGGTATCTATGTTGTTTCACTTCATATAAGCAGTCTTAATGGGTGGATTGGCTACCACTAGTAGAATGGTGGTATAACACTTGCTTTAGTAGTTCTTCAAAAATGTCCCCTTTTGGCGTTATATGGATACCATCCCCCATCCATCACATTACCATTGAAAGTGACACCAAGAGTTTAGGTTGTAGAAGACTATATGACTCATCAATAATAGGTGCTTGCAAGACTCGAGGAGAATTTGTCTATGGCACACAATAGAATGAAATAATAGGTTGACAAACATTCTAGTGAAGGGAGTTTTGTAGCAGGTGATTGGCTTATCATGAGATTGCAACCTTATAAGCAAATCTCGCTAAAGAAACAAACAAAGAATAACAAGTTGCCTCCATAAAATGAGATTGCAACCTTATAAGCAAATCTCCCTAAAGAAACAAACAAAGAATAACAAGTTGCCTCCAAAATATTATGGTCCGTACCAAATTATGCAAAAGATAGGCAATTTAGCCTACAAGCTTAAGTTACCCCCAATAACAAAGATATATCCAATTTTCAATGTTTCCTATTTAAAAAAGGTGATTAGTTGACAGATCCCTACACAGGTAGTATTACCAAAGCTAGATGAAGAAGGAGGAATCATCTTGGATCCATAATTATTTCTCCAATCACGCACAAAGAAGTTGAGGACTAGGACAATCACCAAGTATCTTATGTAGTGGAAGAATTTGCTAGTTAAAGATGGCATGTGGGAAGATGAATATTTCATGCAAAAGCATCCATAGTTGATTAGCATTAAAAACAATGCTTCTTTGAAGAGGAAGGGCATTCTACACCCTTCATCCTATAGTGTGCATAGGGTTATGAGTAGTTGGCTTGTGGCTACCTTAACTCTTAACTAAGTTATATGATCATTATTATATTCTTATTTAGATATTTAGGTTGTCATAGGTTTTATAGTTAGTTAGGTATCTAAGTCAGCTTGGGTGTCATCCAAGGCATAAGTAAGGTATATATAGGAGCTAGTGGTTAGTATATTATCATCATGTTGCAATTTGTGTTCTTCGTGTAGACTTTTAGAGGTTTGCTCCCTCAAAGTGGCTTATTATTTTCAAGCATCATCAACTATTTGTAGCATATTTCCTCGTTTATGCAATTTGTATCATTACAATGAAGTATAATTGTTGCCAAATTAAACATCTCATCTATCTACTAATTTTGCCCAAAACTCTCTTTGATCAATTGCTGACATTGCCCTTGTACCTCATCTAGATCAAACTAATTCCTTCTTCATTAGCATACTTACATGAAATAAGAAAAATGAATCCAGAAACCAACTTCTCTATTGAAAATAATTTATCTTTTTGTTTAGTGAAAATAGAGAAAGCTTCATTTAAAATTCCAATGAAGAAAGAATAATTCCTTCAATGTAAAAATCTTGTCTTGTTTTATACTCTTTTTAAGAAAATCCACCTATTATGTTTCTCAAAGTCTTCTCTTAGGAATGAAGGACATACATCATGCATTTTTGAATATCATCAATTTCATGAAGAACTTTTTTTGCTTTGTTATGTACAAGTTCTCTAATGTCTTTGAGCCTTGCTAACAAATATCTTGTGACTATTTTTCTATGATTTTTCTATAATTAACCAACTGATCTAGTTGTTTCTGATCCTTGGTGGACTCTAGAATTCAAGGCATAAATAGGGTTGCCTTGGAGAAGGTTGTTGGAGATGAGTTATATATTCTTGAAGCTGTCTTATCTCAGGATTCAAAGCTGCTTTGTTTTCTCCAGCTTTTTCCAACATCTATTTGGCATTTTTAGAAGCAAAGTACAACCACTTAATAATACTTTATTTATTCTTAAACCATAGTTTGGTTTTTAAAAGCTGAAGATCAGCAAATTGCACATCTTGAACACCTTTATTTGAAGGACGAACAGTTGTTTTGATAATTATATTTAACTCCTCATTTTTCATTAGCCTCATTTGCCTTTTAATTTTCTTTATCTTCTCCTCTTTGATCAAATTAGATACAATGACCAAATTAAAGGTTGTGCAACCACTATTCTCCTTTTTTTGACCAAAGATGCTTGATTCCATTCAAAAGCACTTGCATTAAGCCTTGTAGTTTCCACTTCTATGGCTGCTATTTCTTCTTTAAGTTGAACTAGTGGAATAGGAGAAGTATGATAGATAGATTCAACAGACGTAGGAACAACCTTTGGGTGAATTAGGATTGGGGATGAACTAATTGAAGTTTTTGCATGGGAATTTGTAGCACTTATTTGAATTAAGTGATGTGGTCCTCACCTATTTTTATAGCTAACTTCAAATTTTTGGGTTTTGAAATTTTCACGACTTTACACAAAGTTTTAATTTTGTTCTTGTTATCTTTGATATTGATGGTTGCTTCTTTTGTACTAGGTATTTCTTTCTTTTTTAGAATACCCAATTTTCAATTCAGAAGCCTTGATCTCTTTGCTCTTGGAATCACCATTGTTTGCTTTGCTAATTCCCTTTGCAAGAATCCTTTTGATCTATCTGTAAGAACTTTCATCCAATCTTTTGAAATATTGTCTTTTATGTCTAGTTGATTAGGGACAAATTCTGTATATCCACTCAAGATTAAACAAAACGAGGAGATAAAATGTCTTCTTCTCAATCAAATGAATCCAACTGTGCCTATTTTGAAGTGAAAACCCTATTCTGATCCAAGCTGATGAGATTGTGTTTTTTTCTACAAGCTTCATACTCATCAATGCAATTTGCGTAGAAGTCCTCAATGTCAATTATATGGGCATATTTGACTCCAAGCCTTTGAACTATCACATTTTTAGAATTGAAAGATGTGCTTTTATGATGATATTTGAGGTTTAAGTTCGAAAGTTCAACACCCATACTTCTAGCATCAATGGGACTGGCACACTTATAGGGCCCAATTTGGTAGCCAAATCACTTCCTGCTTTTATTCTTCCTCCCATCTTCAAATCTATGATGTCAATATGTCCAAGAAGAGTGTCTACAATTTAATGTGAGGTATTTGACAACCCCGTCTTGGGGTCTAACACACCTTCATGTAACTCCATTGCTGAAAAATACTTTTCTTCAATGTCCGAGTTTCTGAAAGATACAAAACTATACAAGCAGTGTGTTGAAACAACTTTCTCTAATAGAAGAATTGGATCCAGTGGCAGTAATAAATGGGGAAAATATGAACAAGAAGATGATGCTGAAAACTCTTAACCAACAGCTGCAAGCTTGAACAAATCTTCATTGAGGCATTTAGACTCACTTTTGTAATCTCTGAAAATCAGAGCAGAAAGTCTGCCTGCTGCTATGAATAGTAGAAACAAAGTTGATTGTGAATTCGAATGAATGGCCACTCCTTCATATATAGGCATTTTTATCTCTATGCCTTGCTTTTCTTTCAGTTTGGCTGATCCGTCTTAGAATAGCTCCACCTCTTCATGATTTTTTGTAATATTTTAAAACTAAAAATAGGCGTTTAGAATTTGGATGTCTGTTTCAGTTTTAGAAAGAACAGAATTTCAGGAATTTACCCATTTGAAGTCTGTGCCAGTATTCTATTTACCATGAATTCTAAAAGGCGTGATTCACTTGATGAAATCGTAATTTTATGACCGGCAAAATTTATAGGAGAATGTCATATAAAAGCACCAACCTTACACTTTTCCTCGAGCATGATTCACTTATTCACATCACAACTTTATGGCATGGTTTCATGCTGGCAATACCATCTGATTTGTGCATTTTATTTTAACTAAAAACATTCTATCATTTGGCACAATTTATTTCTGACAAAGTTGCATGGACACGGATACGGATACAAATACGGATATGGTATTGCTCATGGATACTGCCATTTTTTAAGACCCAGAATATGGATACACCTGGATACGACATTCATTAAAAGCACATACACTTATATTTTCTAAGTTATTAGAGGAGATTTTCATTACTTTAAAAGAAAATAAGTAAATATAAATTAAATAATATTAAAATTTAAACATTAATAATTTAGTAAAGAATAAACAATTGAATTTATATTTAAAGAATAAATTTTTATTTTTTCAAAATTTCAAATGTTTAAACAATACAATATAAATATTAAATATAAATATAAAACTATAAGCAATTAACTTTTTTAAATCTATAGAAATTAAAACGCCAAAAAATTAGTAGAGTTGCATTGGAAGAAGACCTAGAAAAATGGGTTGCTAAAATAGAAAAACATTTCAGTTGTCTTCCTCATTTGGTGTAGGTTTTGTTTATACAAAGCAAAAAGAAAATTGCACAAATGAAGTTTTTTAAGATTAAGTTTAGGAAGATTCATGTCAAATATTTTGAAAATCAAATCACAAAGTTTTTTTTTTTGTTTGTTTGTTTGTTTGTTAGACTGCAGGAATCGGGTAGCACGACCCCCTATAAACTGCAGTGCGCCTGGTAAACTTTTTAACGTGACCGGCGGCGCTGGCGCGACACGCCCTCCGGTACCACGGGATGGGGGAGACTAGAACTCGTGACTAGCAGAGCCGCAACAGAATTACTTAGCCAACCGAGCTAGGGCCCCCGCCCCAAATCACAAAGTATTTGGCACGGCTAGAAAATCAAGATTTTTTGGGCACGTGTGGGTATGGCATCCAACGTGTATTTGCGGTGTATGATGTATCGTACCCATATCCGTACCGGATATGGGGATATGTGCGCCCGGGGAGGGGTAGGGGCGTATCCGGCTACTCTGATTTCTGAATAACCATCCTAAAATGTGCATTGTAAGTTTGATCAATCCCTTTATTGTTTGGATGCAATTCGCTTAATCAAATTGTCACCCATCCTTGCTGAGTGCAATTTGTTAGAATATTATATTCTTCCATTGTATAATGGTCAATTATATCTATTAGTTGTTGGTAGGTAGATGGTAGGTAGATAGTAGGTAGACATTTAATGTCTACAGTAACTTTACTCCTCTATAAATTGTAATCTATTCTTCAAGTAATATCAAGCAATTTCTTAGCCCAAAATTGCTTCATGGTATCAGAGCAGGTCTGAGCCTGCCTCCCTTATGGGAGGGCTCAGGATCCTGGAAGGGCTCTTTGTTTTGGTACAAAATTGCAAAGACGGGTTTTTGTTCAAACCCGTGAAGGGTTTTGATCTGTCTTCGGGGCGGATTTTGTCTACAAATTCGTGGGGTTTCTTTGCTAGAAGAAAATCGAGGATTTTTTTCGTCTGCCTATTTTCGTGGGCTTTTGTCCTCTCCAAGGCGTGTGTTCAGATCTGAAGATTTGCGTCTTAAGGCCGCGGATTTATTTTTTCGCGTGTTCTTCTGCTTATGGGCGCTGTGATCTGTCTTGAACCTGTGTGTTTTCTTCTTTTGTCTCACGGGTTTGCAACTATCTAATTTTCGCGATCTTTGAGGGCGCTTTTTTTCCTGTTTGAGGTACGGTTTTTAACTCCTGAAGGTCGCGGATTTCTGCTGGTATACATACGCGACTTCTGCCCTAACTCAGTCGTGGATTTCCTCATTGTTGGACGCATTTTTTGGTGTCTTATGGCCGCGATCTGTTTCTTCTTCTGATCTCGTTCTTCGGCTTGGGCGCGTTCTCCTTGGTCTGCGTATTTGTAAACAAGTTCCAGACGTGTTTTTCTCCTTGACTGGCCGCGTTTTTCCTGAAAGACGTTGCGTTTTCCTTCAAAATCTCTGGCCGCGATTTCACATACTAAGCTGGACACATTATTGCATTTCGTGGGCACGATTTTGTCTAAAATTTGGTTGATTTTTGAAGGATCTTTTAGGCCGCGGTTGGAGACGCTATTTTTTTTACATTTCTCAGAATTTTTCTGCAATTTTTTGTGCTCTCATGGCTGCCTAGGGTTTCTGTGACTTTTGGCTAGGGTTTTGACCCTCCTGTTCAAATCGAAAAATTATTTTGGTTGCAGATTCCTTCTAGATTTTTTGAGATCTCAAATGGGTCGGTCTTAGATTTTTCTGGGTGTCTCGAAGTTTGTGCCTCAGTTTCAAGTCGGAAAAATTTTCTGATTGCAGATTCTTGGTGGGTTTTCCGAGATCTCAAATGGGTTGTCGTCCGGTTTTTCTGGGTGTTTTGTTTTCCGTGCCTTGATTTCTATGTAGATCTGTTTTGGCGGCTAAGGTTCCAAACCCTTTGTTTTTCAGCTGACAATCGATGGCTACCTGTTTTTGGGTTTCTGTAATTCGCCAACTGCGTGGGATTCCTCTCTGGTTTTTACTGTTTTTTCCGAAAAAACGATGATTTGTAATCTTGGGTTTAGCGATTTTTTCCTCAAAAATCGTGGTTTGTTGCAGTCTGTTTTTGTCGCACCTCAAGTTGCTGAGGCGAACATCTGCACAACTAGCTTCTTGCAGTCTGTTCTCGGGCGTCATGCTCCTCTGCAAAAGTTTCGATGGTTTGTCGATTTTTCTTCAAAATCGTGGCCGCTGTTCTCGGTGTGTCTTTGGTTTCAGGGAAGGACAGCTCTGTTATCCAATGTCATGTTGGACTTTTTGTGATGACTTCTGGTCAGCAGTTTTGCAGTTTCTGGGAGGGTTGGTGGCAGACTCATCTCAAGTGGCAGAGTCAGTGCCTGGCTCTTGTCTCTTGTTGCAGAGCTTTCTTTTTGGTACTCTTGGTCATCAACATTTTGCAGATCCAGGTAGGGTCTCCGTAGTAGCAGAGTGTTCTGAAAAATTTGTGACCAATCGACCTGCAGAGTGTTTTCTGTAAGCTAGTTAGACGATTGACCATTAAGGGAGGGTGTTAGAATATTATGTTCTTCCATTGTATAATGGTCAATTATATCTATTAGTTGTTGGTAGGTAGCTGATAGGTAGACATTTAATGTCTACAGTAACTTTACTCTATAAATTGTAATCTATTCTTCAAGTAATATCAAGCAATTTTTTAGCCCAAAATTGCTTCACAATTTACTTGATAGACCAAAATTTTGTGTGGTTTATCTATCATTGTGAGTTGATTTGTGTGCTTTGTTTTCTTTCACCTCATGAAACTCTTAATTTATCTTTCATTTTCAGGCATAAATCACAAATCTCATTGCCATGTTTTGTGTGCAACTTTAAGCTTGCAATTTGACCTCAAATGTGTGCCAATCTTTTGATCATTTTAAAACTCAAACCTCAAGGAAGTTTTATCAAATATTTTGCATGTTATCTCCTTCTTGGTGGAATTATGTACTAGGAACACCAATTGAAAAGAGTGCCTACTTGACTTGATCACTTAAACCATCATAGATGTTGTTCACTTAAACATTTGCCACTCTTAAACCTAGGACATTGATCTCTTACGATTTTGCCAATTTAAAAAGTGCACTCAAGGAGATTTTTGTTGACAATGCTTTGAGAAAGGTAATTTTGTGGATTTCTTTTAGTCATCTGCCAATGGATTCCTTTTCAACTCTAAGTCTTTGGTATGTTACATCAGGAACTTATTCGTCTTTAACTCAGTATAATGAAATCACAAGCAATTTACAAAATTTGTTTGTTCAAATATTGGATCATGACATGACAACTTTTCCACTTGTCTGAAAACATGATTATTGATTTAGACTTGACATGCAAATGATGATGAATTGATGACAAAAACAAACATCAAGTTTTGGATAGGTACCACGTCTTGTAGAAGTAGAAACGGGCAACATTTCTCCATTTGATTAAGATAATTTTCAGATCACTGATTACATTGCACACTACATAGGCACATTAATGCATAATTTGACTTCAAAGTTCAAACCTATAAAGTCAATTACAATATACTTTGTAGAATGTCAACCTGCAAATTATAAAGTAATAAAAAATGGAGCTAGCCAATGACTCTCACGAGCTACAACACACTAGGTGGTTGCAGATCATGATGATGAAGCTCCTTGGGGGTCCATCCCTCTTGTAATTTGATCAATTTGGTCATGATCTATCTCAATGTCCCTCAAGACAGAAATTTTTCCCTCATAAAAAGTGGCTTGTCCTTATATGTAATTCATTTGGAATTTGGATCGATCTCATCAATGTCAATTGACTAATCTTCCTCAATGACACTTGATATCATCAAATTGAATGCATACACTAGTAACATAGACAAAATAAGTATTAGAAATTATATTTGCAAAATGAGAGAAAATAAAAATTAGAATTTAGAATTACAATTGCAGGCTTTTCTCATTTCAATTTTGTTTTACCTTAAGGCAGATGTTGTGGTGAACAAACACCGAACCATTCATCCATCGTTGATTTAAATGGTTGTGTTTAGTGGAATATATGTGCCCAAATGTAGTCCAAGTATGCATTGTCATCCATTGAAGGTTTAGGGACTCCTTGCCAAAAAATTCCCACCATTGGGCTGAAAAAACACAATTTAATTAAGATTCTATGATGTATGATTTAGTTGAGAAATTATCAAAAGTTTTTGCAATTACTTGGTGGTACCCTTGCCTTCTATAATAGAAGTAATGGATAAAAGAACCCGTTGATTTCATGTATGTGGGTAACTTTGCCATAGTTGCATGTAGATCCTTTAGACAAGAAAACATTTTTTTCATGCATTTGAAGAGGCCCTCTATGATGAGCTTTTGCATTTTCTCAAAATGAGGCGCTATAGAACAATGATAGATTTAGATAGTATCCAATAGTGTGTAGGGGGGTAATGCATTTGCCCACCCCTTAGGTCATCGATGATTTCCCGTAGCCACATGTACTCATCTTTGTCACTCTATATGCGAATCTTCATAGCTTCCTTGGCCCCTATCCATGACCTCATACAAATACTTGTCGGTGTATTTATCCCCATTGACTAATCTGAAAACTTTGATTGAAGATTGTAAAATGTGGATAATTGAATATGCTTGTCTAAAAACTCTCTAAAAAAACATACCCAACCACAGTACTACCATCCATGGTATCAGCAAAGCTAGACTCAACACAGCCATTTGAAACAAACATTTGTTTCAAATTCAACTTTTGCAAATAAATAGTCTAAAATGTAAAGAAGTGGTTGTCAAATCTCATCACCACTAGTTGAATATGTTTTCTTTCCCTCTATGAAGATGTGCATCATACTAAACACTCTCTATGATTGTGTATAATTTGGTAAGTGTGCGGGTCCTCTCAAATACATGCTTAACCCAATCACATTTGCGAATGTCTTCTAGGGCTAAATTGTGCATGGCCTTCAAAACATAGTGGATAGTTCTCCATTAGATGTCTCTCAAAAACAACACAAACAACAAAATTATGTCATAAATAGGACCACATTTATGGCCTAATTTCAATGAACAACTCATCAGACAGTTCAAACAATTCATGTATTGATTATGGCATACTTAAATCACTAACCCTTACTATAAAATTTAAACCTTTAAATTTTTTTAGGGTTTTTACTTTAGGGCTAGGATTTGGGTGTACTTACTAACCAAAGAAAACCTAAACCTTATTCTAAACCTTGAAAAGGCTTAGAATTAAGATCTACTTCAAGGTTTAGAATAAAGATCTACTTACTAACCAAAGATACCCTAACCCTAACCCTAAACACTAAAAAAATAAAGTTTAGGGGTAGGGCATACTTACTAACAAAAAGCCCTAACCTAAACCTAAACCTAAACCTTGAAAAAAGTTTAGGTTTAACAGGTAGGGCAGACTTACTAACAAAAAGCCATAATCCTAATCCCAAAATTTGCAAAAAATTCCAGGTTTAGGGCTAGGTTTGGGCATACTTACCAACAAAAAGCGAAAATTCTAGGTTTAGTACTAGGGTTAGGGCATACTTGCTCGTCCTCAACCCTCTTGCTCTTCATTCTCACTCTTTCACCTTACACTTCCAACTCTCACTCTCACACTCACACTATTAGCTTCTTGTTGATTTGTTTTTGTGAATTAAAATGAGGTTAGGAGGCAGTTTTATAGAGTTTGTGGGGTTTGGGTGGAGCCCATAGGTCATTAGGGTTTAGCCTTGGGCACAAAGTTCAAAGAAAAAAATGATTTTTAAAAATTTTCTTTCTGGTTGTCTAGTTGGAGGAGATTCTTTGGTGTCCCCAAGATGGTCAAGAGACTCCTAAGAGTCCCTCGGGTGTCTTGGCTTCTTGGTAGCGTTTTGAAGATAGTAGCGTTGGTGGTGGGGCGGCGGGGGGACGTCCCCACCAAGTCCCCAAGTCTTCGAGATGTCCCCGTCTCGAAAACACAGGGTTTTTGTGGTGGGGATGTGTTCCTGTGGAACATTGGGCTAGGGCCTAATAAAAAATAATATTACAACATAACTCTAACACCAAACCTTTAGGCTAAGGCCAGGCTTATTTTTAAATTTTGTAAATATAAAATAAAAACCTAACCTTAACTAAAAACCTTGAAAAAATCAAGGTTTAGCCTCAAGGTTAGGCCATAATATGAGTTAAAGTGGATTTTTAAAAAAGGTACTTGGAGGTTGGAAATAATAAGGTAGAATCAAATGTGATTTGTAGCTTTGCCTTAAAGTTAAAGTTTGTTCATTTTAGAAACCAAGGTCACCCGAGACTAAAGAACTTTGGAAAATAAAAAATCGTTGTAGAGAGTAAAAAGTCAGAATTATGTATATTGACAAAATGCTAGCCATCCCTAAAAATCCTGTTTATTTTGATACATGTTTTAATAGGTATAAAAGTAGGAAAACTATTTAACGTTTTTTATTTTCAGAAAATTACAAGTTCATCATTGAAAAAATTAGGGAGCATAGCGATCTATGAATTTATTTGACATGGTTAACTGCCTTAAATTACCAATATATGCTACTATGCTAGAAGATATGTGGACATCACTCTAAATTTCTAGAATTGATGTATTACATGTGGAAAGAAACTATAAATAAGAAATAAAAAATAGAAAAATATCAGCCACAAATCGAAAAGATGTGTATAGTATGATTGTAAAATTTTATTAATCCAAATGTTATCTAGGATGCTGCCTCTTGAAGATGAATGATCATCTATCTTTTTCTATTTAACTTAATCTATGCATATATGTATGTGTTTGGTGATACAAAATGCAATTGAATTATTATTTGAAAATAAACAAATGCTTGTCTGCTTGAGAGCCTTTGTTGTTTGTCAATGGTCTTGTCCTATGGGAGGAAGGGAATCCTTGAAGTCATACAATGATCTCCTACCAATGAAATTAGGGTACAAAGCTAAGTGTGAGGATATCTAGCATCCATGTCATTGTGTGCCAATGGGAATGTTGGTGCGGCAACAAATGGAAGAGCATATTGATCTTGAATAGGAAAGAGTTTAGTTGCATTGTCGACATCAAACATAAGTCTATAAGTTTATAAATTTCCACTTGGATCATAAGCTTGAAATAGGAAGAAGATTAACTGTGGTGTGGATGTTAACCATGAGTTTGAAAATTTTACTTGGATCATATATGCCCACTACAACATGAACCCTTAATAACCACATTGAAGGGAACAAAAATTTATTATTTAATGAGTTTATCTTTACTTTATCAACATTTGGGGGTCTTCTCCCCACAAGGCAAGTGTGCAAAACTATGTAAAGGGATCTAGCGTTTCTCATTTTCTCAAAAAGAAACAATGCTGCCAAACAGATGCAAGATGATATATCTCTCGACTTGGAATGAGCTGTGCTTTGGTGTTGTTGTCAACTATAAGTACATAACTGCTACATGGATAATACATATCTCAGCCCACCACTTTAACCTTTACTTAGAATATTAAAGGGGACAAAGAAATGGCACTTTTACACTTTATCAACATATTGCTGAATCAAATTAGTCGTAATGTGTTTTCTTTGAAAATTTAGATGTAGGTTCTATAGGGGCCCATGCCCATTAAAGTTGAACATATAAATAAAGGCTTAAAGCTGATATAAGCTAATCTTGGCATGATAATTATCACAATAAGACCCAGATAAAACGTCATCATTATGTATTGAAACCAAAACATTATCCATAAATCTTACTAGAAAGGTACAGGTACAGCTGTAGCAGCTTCATCTTTTGTGATAACCAAACATTGGGCTCAATAAAATCTCTCTTAACTGCCCTTATAACTAGTCCTTTGAAAGTGAAAAGAGGATGAGAAGACTATATATTGCTTGGTTGCCATTCCTAAGAATGACTCTAAGGTTGTCTATATATAGAGCATTGTCTTGACAAAATATAGTAACATCTTCATAGCAAAAGAAAGAAGAAGACCGAGGTAAAACAAAGGATCCACCATGAAACATAGTGCATACACCTCCACCAGCCACCAACATATCATCCTCATTCAAATTTGCCTTCACACACAGCAGCTCTGAATATGGGGAAAGGGCATGAAGAATCAACTCATGCACCACAAGATTGTTTGCATACACCTCAAGGTTGGAAAGTGCGCTTCAGCCTGACATCAGACACAACACCACTATATGGTGTATTCTGACTACACTTCCCTCTTGACATGTTGACAAAATCTATAGAGACCAACCACCAAGCAAAGTTGCAATTGGAATTGACATAGTGTGGAACTAAATCTATATGGAGATAAGAAGAAGAATTACCATCTCAGCTTATTTAATTGCTGCTTTGCACAAACCTCACTTGACAGATGCATAATTATCTCGCATGTAGCTTGAACTCCACACACGAGGCAATATTTGCAGTACTCAGTGAGCGGGTTTTCATAACCCTTTCCCAATGCATTTATAGTAAATCAAAATGATGGCTTACAAAATCTCAAAGTGGGTGGAGGAAATAATTGCAATCCATCAGCCTCAAGAAGGTCTCCTATTGGCCATTTGCTAGAAACAACACTTATATTAGTCATTAAAGGAGATTGGGAAACACTTGCATTTGCTAAAAAATCTTCAAAGCTATCTCTTATCAGCTTCAGTTCCTCAATGAAACTCTTTAATTTCCAATCTTTTAAACTATTCTTGAGGCACCCCTTAATGATGACAAGATGATCTATTTCGATCTCCAGATGCTGACAATTCAGGGATTTCACCAGGTTCAAAGGAAGAAAGATCCTCCTTTCACAAAGGATCCCATAGGAGAATGGATGACCACCTTGCTCTTGCAGGACCTTGATTGCCTTTAGCAGCTCAATCAAAATTGGGCTTTAAGAAGATTTTCTAAGGAGGAATCCAATGGCTTGCAAGAATTTTTTTATTTTTCCTGATTACCCTTAAATTAATAATAATGTGTTATACACAATGTAATACACTTACATATACTTATTTAACTTTAAATTGGATAAGTGCAGAAGGATGGAACGATTGTCCCGGTGGTTGCTACTAAATTGCATTGGGTAGTTGTCTATTTCCTGCAAATTTCAGATTCTTAATATCACATGATATAAAACATATATTTCCCTTTCATTTTGCGTATTCTGAGTTTAATGTAGAAAAGTGTAATGTGTATTGTGATAAAAGTTGTGAATGCAAACATGTCATTCCTGACAATCTCATTATGTTTTTCTAGGATCACTGTTGGTTTTAAGCCAAATGTCATAAAATTGTGATCAATTTGGAAGCTAATTTACATATCTTTCGAGTGGGTATGATATATTTTTTCTCATTGTTTTCCATCCCTTTTTTCATATTTAGTAGTGTACATATTCATATTGGCAAGGTTTTGGTTTGAACCATCATTTTCAATCAAAATTATATTAATTCATATATTAAAATTTAATCCTTCTTAACTTTGGTTCTAGCCAACTGACATTCGTATTTTGCAACAAATGTTAGAAGACTTATATTTCTGACTTTGATGCAAAGTTCATTTGCATGAACAATCTAATCTACCTGTTTAGGTGAATGTAATTAAAATAATGTCCTTGAGTGGTGTGGTTGAGATTAGTTTCACATTTATAATATAATAATGTAATTTCAAGTCTTTGAATAATTTGATATTTTTACTAGGTAGGCTTATTAACTTATTAAAAATTGATTGTTGCGGCATCTAAGAACTTAATTCAGACTTTGGAAATTAGTCAATGAAACATCAGAGACATGGGTTGCATCGGTTGTTCTATTTGAGATATATTTTCTCAATACAAAAATGCCTTTTTCCTTCTAAAGTCGGTTTCTTTTATTTTTTAATCTAGTGGTCTACTCTTTTCTTCAAATAAAATAAAAAGTTCATTTTTCTCTTCATTGATGCCATTTGAAGGCATAAATATGTCTTTTTGTTTTGTGGTGGTTCTTGTATTAATTCTTTTTAATGGTTTTGATCTTTTCAGGTATTTGGACTGCATGTTGATTTAAGTGCATGAGAGAATGACAAACACCAAGAGAATTTGAGAGAAAGTGCTTGAATGTACTGACTTGAACTTAACCATATATTTTTCTTGTTGCATAATTGGTGAATCATTAGGAAATATATTATGTTGGATTCTTGAGTTATCTTGGTACGTACTCAACATAACCTTGAATAAGTTATATAGCTTTGTATTTGGTGCCCTTGCCTAATGAAGGTATATAGGTATTGCAATCTATTCTTGAATAAGTGATCTTTCAAGCATACATGGATAGTTGAGTACTACATTGAATTGGTGTTTTTGCTTGTCATATTTATATTGCACTATTGAGACTATGTGAGGTTTCAAAATACTCCTTAGGTGCCAACTTGAGTTGTAGGAAATAAGTTAAATTGGTTCGATTACTTAGTCAAGGTGAGTCAATGGTTAAATACACAGATGTTTGGTAAGTATGAATAGTTTTTGGAATAGATTCTCCAATGCTTGCACAATGATATCTTGGATGATTCCAAACTCTTTATGGCCTCTCTGGCTTTGTGAAGAGTACTATTAGAGTCAAGCAAAATTGCCCTCTTTCACCAATTATCTTCAACATCTACATTTATAAGCTTGGGGATTTTCTTAGATAACATTTTGATGTGAATGATGGTTCCTTGCATCAACCATGTTGTGATTGCTATATTGCTCTTTGTTGATGATGTAGTCCTCATCTACCATACTCTTGACAACTTATAGAGATAACTTGATTCCCTTTTTGAATTTTCTGACCTTCCCCAATTTGTGGTCAAGCTTAGTAAAACTAAGGTGATCATCTTCAATACCGCCATGAATGCTCTTTTCAAGATTCATTTCTTCCACAAGCTGGGTCCAATGGAGATCACCACTTAAACTAATTTAGGAGTTCACTAGCCCTTTTCTTTCTTTGCATTCACTTCTTAGTCTTGTCTTTGTAAGGGATACATCTTACTCAATGTTCTAGAGTGTCAGTGACTCTAGTTATACTTCTAGGATATCCCTTAAAAGATTCACTTCTTTGATGCACACAATGATCAAGGCCACAATGCTATATGGCTTATAGGTTTGGGACCCTACCATGGGGTCTAGTGACGAGAGATGATTATGCTTTGGTGCAAATGGATGGTCCTTCAATGTATTATTCAAAGCTGACTTTGCTTCCCAATACCTTCACTTTGAGAGTATCTTCCTGCTCATTGGTCTTTTACGTTCTTTGCACTTGCCTCTCAGTCTTGTCTTTCCAAGGGATACACCACCTTTTGTTCTAGAGTACCAATGATTTCAAGTACCTTTTAGAGGATATCCCTTTGAAGATGTGTCTCTTTGATGCATGTAGTGATCAAGGCCACAATGCTTTATAATTCAATGGATTGGGGCCTTAGCTTGGGGTCTAGTGGGTTGAGAGGATTATGCTTTAGCATATTCTTTGGTGTAAATGGATGGTCCTTCAATGTATTGTTCAAGCCGAGTCTGCCATCCAATCCCTTCACCTTGAGAGTATCTTTAGGCTCTGTTGGCTTACTCACACACTTACATTTATGGGTGATTTTGGTTTGACTTGTTGGAAGTATCCATTTTTGGCGCATAGTTCCTCTAAGGAGATTGCTTCCTTGAGTCCTTTGGGTGTTGATTTTGTTGGTTTCTTGAGGTTTGTTTGCTTTTCCAATGTATCAACTTTTCTTTGGACATGCTTCGTCCTTTCAAGTATAGAGGCACCCCTCACAGCCTTCTCCTTGGGAAGGAAGTGCTCAATTGTTCTATTAGAAAGGACATTTGCTTTTGCTACATCTAAGTCACTTGGACCTCCCCTATGTTCTCTGTTAGCCCCAGACTAACTTTCTATGCTGAATAGTTGCAAGTTGCAGATGTGGCCATTGTTTGATCCAATTATCTTCAATATCATTTGTCTCATCATTTGAGGATTCTCCTAGGCCGATTGAGAGTGTTATGACACCAGCTTTGAGTTGAAATTGACAACCATATTTTACAAAAATGAAAGGATTTGCTGCATTCATTCTCTCTTTGAGGTGGAGATTGAGGAGCATTTTATTTTTTGGGTTTCCTATCTACTATGAAATTTGTGGGAGATGCCATTATTTATTTAGAGAATTTGGTGGATCTCTTTTCACGTTTTGCCATTATGTTGTGCAGAGATGTTTCATCCTTTTTCTTCATTAGGCCACCACCTGCAAAGATTGATTCCTCTACAGAAGCCCAAGAGTTACCAGATTGATTGGTCTTTCAGCCATGTTTGATGGAAAAATTGACATGGCAAACCATGAGAAAACTTCCACCACTTAGCCAATTCACCATACTTTATGCTTGTCAGGTTTTTGACATTGGTGTGTCATCCTAAAATCTCCTCTGGTGAGAAAAGGTGTGGCAAACCCCTTTGGAAAGCTTGCTACTTAGTAACTTGAATTTTTTTTGATGTCTGGCAGGATTTTCCATGCTGGGCACCCACTTTGAGGAATTTTTGAATGGTTGTGTGACAACAAAAGTCCGCTTCACATAAAGTTGGGAATTCTTTTCCACTTCTTTAACTTTTGACATTTGTTCCTAGGAAGCATTTTCAAACACTTCTGTCACAAAATCTTTGTTTTTAATGAAATTATCTCTTTATATTGCCACTCTGCCTTTTGGATTCTATTTTGTTGTGCTAGAGCCTAAACCTACTTTTGACCAACTTCCGACCTTGTTATCTATTGCCCTTCTTTGAAAAAGCACGTGCTAAAAATAGTAGTTTCTAAAAATAGAAAGTTGGATTTTTGAGCTCTTCTCACAATTCCATGGAAAAGTATACTTGCAAAAAGTATTAGTTTCTAAAATTAGAATTATTTGGAAAACTAGATGGATTATCTATTGACGCTGAAACTCTATCTTGAAATTGGATTTTCCATGGTGAAACTTTGCATTGGAAAGATGATCTTTTTATTGTATGGACTGGAGGAGATTTGTCTGCTATCTGCCAAATCAAATCGTGTACCATAGTTCTTCTCTTTAGCCTCATTTCTTATTTCTTCTGCCTCTTTTTTAATGCTTTCAGATCTTGCGTCCATTGCTGCACTTCTACTCCAATTTTTTTTGCAATTTTCTTGCACTTTCTATACTGGAGCTCCTGAGATTGTTTTCCTCATTGGTTATATTTTCCCACAAGGATCTTGCAAAAAACCGTTCATGAAAAAAGGACTAATATAGAACAACTTGAAGACCTGGACAGGAAAGATAATCATGATTAATGGCTAAAACATTGATTTTTAACAAATTTTCGTCTGGGTAGCAATAGTGTCTACTACTTTAAAGGCTCCTTGACACCTCAACCCATTCTAATTGTTGTGGGTATCATCTATTGATGTCAAGGATTGTTTGACACTCCTCCCTTACAATGTAGACTTGGGGGGCAAGCTCATTGATCCATTATCTAAAAGATATGTACTTGTGTAAATTAGTGGTAAAAAATAACTTTTAGTTTGTGCTATGCTACTTGAATTTTCATTCAAATGATAAGTGGAATTCCTCTGAATTAGAGTTAGAGTGTGCATTCAAGTGTGGAGGATGATTTATATGCTATAAACAACATAAACAATAATAAATCATACCAAAAAGACACTGATTGATCTTGGAAACCTCAAAGAAAGGAAAAACGGTTGGAAGTGGCAATTGCACATCTTCTGAGTTTCCTTGGAATATGGAGACAAGGCCCTTGATCAAATGTCTTCACGGTCCACTTCTAGCAAAATTTTTAGGAATAATCAAAGAAAATCTCATGGGCATGATAGAAGTATCAACACAAAGCAAACAGGTGCCAAGGTGATTGAACAACAAGAAGCTAGTCCTTATTCCAAAAACTTTTAAGCATATTGACTAGATTCAAACAGATTGAGAGTATTGTGCACCATGACGTAAAAAGTCTCAAATACAAAAGCTTAGAGATTAAAATCTCTTCTTTGTAGATTAATATCAGCATCATAATCAGATTTTGTCCAAGGAAGACAAATCATGGATATATAACACACAGCTGTTTACCAGCTGATTCATTCTTAAAGCACACAGAACAGCATGATTTATACTTCATAAACAGCATAACCAATAGAAAATCACACCATAAAGACACTGATTTATTTTGGAAACCTTAAAGCAAGATGAAATTATTGCAAGTGTATGCAAATTGGTGTTGTCATTGATGTCAACAAGCTTGTGTTGTCATTGGTGTCAACTGTATGTGTTGAGGGAGATTGGTGTTGAAGATGAACAGTTGGTGTTGTCTATGCTTTGATTTGCTGCATTGTGTTGTCATCAGTTAAGCTACTGGTGTTGCTTTGATTGCTTTGATGGTAAATTTGGTGTTCTCTTGTGCATGGTGTTAAAGTTGTTTTAGTTTTTATTATTTGCTTTTCATGCTAATTCATCACAACAGATTAAGGGTTTAATGAATTCTTGTGGATATGAATGTTAATGAGGGTTTTGATGTTTTGATAAGATACAATTGATTCACCCCTCCCCCTCGCCCTCCCCTCCTACCACCCCCAACCCCTAGTTGTCTAGCTCATTCAACAATTGGTATCAGGGCAAGGTTCCTTGGAGAAAAGCTTAACTGCTTGAGGCAGATCTGGGATGGCGAACAAGAAGGAGATCCCTATATTTGATGACACAAACTATGGATTTTAGAAGACAAAGATGGACAACTATCTGGTTTACCTTAGATATGATGTCTGCAAGTCAGTGAAGAATCAATATACCATACCTACAAATGGACTGAGCACAAGTGATGAGATCAAGGCCTATGAAACAAATGGTAAAGCAAGGTTTGTTCTTTTGAGTAGTCTTGCAAATTCTGAATTAGTGAAAGTTATGGATTTGAAAATTGCTATAGAAATTTGGGATAAGTTGGAAAGTATTTATGAAGAATATATTATGGTCAAATAAGCTAAGATGCAAAACTTGAAGACCACATTTTAGAACTTGAGGATGTCTGAAGATGAAAACATTACAAGCTACATGCAGAGGGTAGATGAAGTGGTGAGCTCCATCAGAGGTCTTGGAGGAAAGGTCAAAGAATCTAAAATGGTAAAGAAAATTCTTAGAACTCTTACTAAAGTTTACAGTTATAAAGTTGCTGCTATTGAGGAATCTCAAAATCTAGATCAGTATTCTAGAGATCAATTGTATGGCTCTTTAACTGCATTCAAGATGAGAGAGTTTGGTTCTAACAATGGTGCAAAAGTCGAGACTCCTTTTAAGGCTGCAAAAACAAAGAAGACTGAAGAACTAGATTAGGAAGATATTGATGATGTGGAGGCTAACTTTGTGAGAAGGATGAGAAAAGGTACTGGTAAGTACAAAGGTAAATTACCTTTCAAATGTTTCAGTTGTGGAAAAGCTATTATGTTAGAGAAGATGCAAGTATTTCTGATAATGAATCTGATTATGGAGATGTTGATGATGATGAATGCTTGTTCATGGCTTTAAAAGATGAATCTGTTTTTGCGAACTCTGAAAGATGTGTGAAGGAATGCCCTCTGGAGAGAAAGGATAAGATTGAAGGTACTTTGGTATCTGCTTTTCATGTTAGACAGGACAAGAACTATTGGATCATTGAAAATGGCTACTCACATCATATGACTGGAGAAAAGAGTAAGTTTGTTAAACTTGAAAAATATGGAGTACTTGTTAGATTTGGTGATGATTCAGGTGCTAAGAATTGTGGAATAGGTTCAATTAGTTTTGATGGCAAGCATAATACTGATGATGTTCACTATGTCAAGGGTTTAAGGCATAACCTTTTGAGTGTTAGACAAATGTGTAGCAAAGGATATAATCTTATGTTTCAGGATGATGGATGTGAGATCAGAAAAGGGTCCGAAACTGTGATTGCTGCTAGAAAAAGGACAAATGGAAATGTTTATCAGCTTAAGGGTGCCGACAGTCATTGTTTTATGACTTAGATTAATGAAAGTTGGTTATGACACAAGAGGATGTGTCACATCAATTTTGATAACTTGGTTAGAATCAATTTAGTTCAAGCAGTAAGAGATCTGCCAAGGATTACAAAGCCAATGAATGTTGTTTGCAAGGAGTGTTGGATTGGAAAGCAAACAAGAAGTAGTTTCAAGGGTAAAGAACATCTTCTACCAAAGTGTTGGAATTGGTGCATACAGACCTTTGTGGTGCTACAAGAGTGAGAAGTCTTCAAGGTGATAGGTATTTCATGCTTTTGATTGATGATTATTCTAGAATGACATGGGTTACTTTTCTTAGAGAAAAATATGAAGCCCTAGATAAATTTAAAGTTTATGGTTGAGAATGAAATGGATTTGAAGATCAAATGTTTGAGGTCTTACAGAGGTGGAGAATTCACCTCCAATGAATTTAACATGTTTTGTGAGAATCATGGCATAAAGAGGCACTTGTTTGCCCCTAGGACTCCTTGGCAAAATGGAGTGGTTGAAAGGAAAAACAAGACTGTTCAAGAAGTTGCAAGGACTATGATGAAAGAAGCCAACCTATCGGAAGTCTATTGGAGAGAAGCAATTCATATTACTGTTTACATACTTGATAGTTTTAAAGCAAAACAAACAATACAAAGACCTCTTATGAGTTGTGGTATGGAAGGATCCCTATTGTTAAGTACTTTATAGTGTTCCTAAGCAAATGCTATATTAGAAGAGATGATGAAAACTTAGGAAAGTTTGATCAAGGTCTGATGAAGGTATCTTCCTTGGATATTCTACTAAAAACAAAGCTTATAGATGCTACAACAAAAGGCTAAGAAGAATTGTTGAGAGTGCAAGTGTCAAAGTTGATGAAGATTTGTAGAATCCAATGGTGATAGATGGATATGAATCAGATGAACCTACTTGCAGAGAAGAAGAAGTAAAAGCTAAGGAACAAGAAGTACAAGATGAAGAGGAAGAAGCTCCGAAAAAGACTCTTAGAACCCCTAAGTATGTGCAGAGAAATGATTTTGAAGAACAAATCATTGGAGACAAAAGCAAAGGTGTACTGACAAGAAGGAAAGCGGCTGAAGAAGAGGTAAATTTGTTCTACTTTCTAAAGTTGAACCTAAAACAACGATTGAGGCATGTAAAGATGAACATTGGATGAAAGCAATGGAAGAAGAACTTATGCAGATTGAGAAGAATCAGACTTGGGAACTTGCCCCAAGACCAGCAAACAAAAACATAATTGGATCTAAGTGGGTGTTTAGAAACAAACTGAATGGGAATGGAGAAGTGATAAGAAACAAAGCAAGGCTTGTGTGTAAGGGCTATTCAAAAGTTGAAGGAATAGATTTTGAAGAGACATTTGCTCCAGTGGCTAGAATGGAAGCAATTAGGATGTTCTTGGCATTTGCAACACATAAGGACTTTAAAGTTTATTAGATGGATGTGAAGTCTACTTTTTTGAATGGAGAATTGGAAGAAGTATACATGGAACAACAGGAATGATTTTAGTTATCAGATAAACCTAACATGGTTTGCAGGTTGAAGAAGGCTTTATATGGATGGAAGCAAGTTCCTAGAGCTTGGTATGTAAGGTTGGATAAGTATTTGATACAAGGATTCAATAAAGGTACCACAGATAGCAACCTTTACTTTAAGGTTGAAAAAGATCAAATCTTGATTGTAGTTGTGTATGTTGATGACATAATTTTTCGAGGCAATGAAGCTATGTGCAAGAAGTTTGCAAAAGAGATGCAAAAAGAGTTTGAGATATCCATGTTTGGGGACATAAATTTCTTCTTTGGGTTACAGATCAATCAAACAAATGAAGGTATATTCATTTCACAATTAAAGTATGTTAAGGAAATGTTGAAGAAGTTTGGAATGAAAGTCCTCAAACCGGTATGCACTCCAATGGTTATTGGTTCAAATTGAGTATGGATCTATGATTGGTGGACTGCTATATTTAACTGCTACTAGATCGGATATCATGCATGCAATTTGTCTTGTGGCTAGATTTCAAGAAGATCCTAGAGAGTCACATGTTGCAGTAGTAAAGAGGATATTTAGATACCTAAAAGGCACTTTGGATCATGGCTTGTGGTATCCAAATGATACTAATATCACATTGAGTGCTTACGCAGATGTAGATTGGGTTGGTTGTGTGGATGACAAAAAAAGTACAAGTGGTGGTGCATTCTTTCTTGGATGTAGACTAGTATCATGGCTAAGCAAGAAACAAGATTTAGTTTCTTTATCTATTACAGAAGTTGAGTACATTGTAGCAACATCTTGCTGCACTTGGGTGTTGTGGATGAGGCAAACATTGAAGGATATCAAAGTGGTGTATGATGAGCCTATTTCTATCTTTTGTGACAATACAAGTGCAATAAACATTTCAAAGAATCTAGTGATGCATTCAAGGACAAAACATATTTCAATCAGATATCACTTTCTAAGTGAGAAGGTTGTGGAGAATGAAGTGAAGCTTGAGTATGTACCTACAAAGGATCAGATTGTTGATATATTCACTAAAGCTCTTCCTAAGGATACTTTTGAGTATCTCCGGGAGAAGTTGGGGGTTATTGCCCCTCCTTCTTTGAACTAGATGCATAAGGAGATACATCAGTCCGATGGATCTCAAGATCTATCCCTTATTTTGAACTGATGTTGGCTACCTCTTAGGGGGGGTAGGTATATTGTAGATTGTTGTAGTCAATAGTGTGTAATGTCAAAAGGGGAGAATAATGCAATCATTATGTTCTTTTCCATTGCTGTCAAAGGGGGAGTGAGAATCATGTGAAAAAGTCAAACACAGGGGGAGAGAAGAAGATCTAAGGGGGAGAGAGAAACATGTGAAAGAGTACGTCAGTTGAAGAGAGAGTCATGTAAGGGGGAGAGTGTGTAAAGAGAAAAGAGAAAAGAAAACATGTATGTTCGGAGCTATTGTGTCTTTGATGGTTTTTTTCACATCATGTATTGCCATCAATGACAAAGGGGGAGATTGTTGCAAGTATATGCAGATTGGTGTTGTCATTGATGTCAACAAACTTGTGTTGTCATTGGTGTCAATTGTATGTGTTGAGGGAGATTAGTGTTGAAGATGAACAGTTGGTGTTGTCCATGCTTTGATTTGTTGCATTATGTTGTCATCAGTTAAACTACTGGTGTTGCTTTGATAAGCTTCTATCTATGGATGTAGTGATGAAGATGATGTGGATGTGTCTTTGGTGCTTGGTTTCCAAGTGCTTTTGAGAAAAATTGATAAAAAAAGGGAACAATGGGTTGTAGTGTTGTTTTGGGTTATAGAGAGATGTTCTGGTTTTGCTCTGTATTTCTTCTAGGTTGAAGATCTACCCGTGTGATTCAAATATGTTTCTGCTTAGAGTTTCTCCATAGTTATGCTTCAGGTCTTGCGATCCTGAAGGTGTGTTGATGATGTTGGTAGTTTACCTCAGTCAAGAGGATTTGAGGTTTGGTGCTTTGGAAGATAGTTTTTTAAGTAACAGTGTATGGCAGAGATTTCTAAGTGTATTGGGCTTATACATTCTTTAGGTATAAGTTGTTGCGAAGGAGTTTGTTGGATTTCAAGATGTTTGAGGAATATTCTAGATCATGTTCAAGCATGGTGTGTGGTTTGAAAGTCGTCTTTGGATTTGTGGAAGTGTGTACTTAAAGTTTAATGGTGTTTGCATGGGTAATGGTTGACCTAGTGTTTACGTTACATGTGAAGGATAAATATTGTTTGTGCTAAGTGGTGTTGTTGATTTGGGTCCCAATTAATTTTTTGATGTGGTCTGCGTTCACTTCTATCCGCCACGAAAGTTTTTTGGCGCCGACCTAATTTGAATTTGCATGCTTGATTGGCATAGCTGACCTTGGAAAGGGTTTCAAGGTTGAAGATGGTATTAAGTATGAGTTGAATTGTTGAAGGAGGTCAAAATAGATGAAAGTGCGAAGTATGAGATGCGAATTATGCGAATTGCAGAGTTGTATGTTGCAAAATTTTAAGGTACAGTGCGAGCTTTCAAGTGTTGGACTACTGGATGCAGTGAGTAGGTGGTGTCTGCAATCATTCAAATAGACTGCAAAGGTGTTGGAGCTATGTGGTGGATTTTTTGTTGCATTGAGATCATGTTCTCTATGTAACATTTCTTCTCTATCTTCTTTTTCTGCTCCGGCAGTGAGCCTTTCAAGGCAGTGTGCCCCTTTTGGCAGTGAGCCCTTGTAATTGGTTTTGCAATTACTTATATTGTGAGCTAATCCTCACCGTGGTTTTTCCCTCCTTGGGTTTTCCATGTAAATCTGGTGTTCTCTTGTGCATGGTGTTAAAGTTGTTTCAGTTTTTGTTATTTGCTTTTCATGCTAATTCATCATAACAGAATAAGGGTTTAATGAATGCTTGTGGATTTGAATGTTAATGAGCATTTTGATGTTTTGATTAGATACAACTAATTCACTCCCCCTCTCAGTTGTCTTGTTCATTCAACAAAAATAGTTGCAAGTGCCAATTGCACATCTTCTGAGCTTCCTTAGAATATGCAGACAAGGCCCTTGACCAAATGGCTTCACAACCCAGGTACATCCATGAAAGCTTTTAAGAAATAATCAAAGAAAATATCATGGGCATGACAGAGGAATCAACACAAAATAAACTAATGCTAAGGCAATTGAACAACACCAAGCTAGTGGTGGAAGGTTGAGGAAGTTTGTCATTGATGATGCTGCTTGGCAACATGAGCATGGAAGGTACATAACGATGTGTTATAGTGTTGTCATTGATGTCAATATTGTTGCGAATCATTTTGATTAGTCCTAATAGGTTTGGAGTTGATAAGGAAGACATTTTTGCATAATAATTTGGCCCAGAAAGATCAGTTGTGTTGAAATTTGATTGTGTCAAATTTGCCAGCTCAGTGTAACAGTGTGTCGGATTTTGGGTCTGTATCACTCCGCAAATGAAGGTTTCACTCTACGCTTCTAACATCATTTTGCTGGATGTTAGATGTATCTAATTCCAAGATTTCATCATGTTTGGCCAATTGGTTTGAGAGATATGAGTAACAAAGTTCGGCTTGGCAATTCACAATTATTTTCTGTATAGTATGTGTGTGGGAGATTCCACATGTCTTTGCAGATGAGTATTTGGCATTGCGCTCTTGAGGATAAGTTGCCAGATGTTAGTAGAGTGTGAATTCCAGTTGGCATCAAGTTTTGAGGTTCACATGTCGAGATATGGATACACAGTTGAAGGGTTTTTCTTTTAGGTCTTATATGGAGCTGACCTAATATGTTTGATGCTATGCGAAGGCTAAATATGTGTTGCTATCTTATGTGGGATCTATTATAGGTCCATGTCGACCTATCTTAAGATGTTTTAAGTTTTGAATTGTGGTGTGTTATGTGGATGAAAAGTTTTGAAGCTGACAAGTTATATTTTGGGTGTTACATCTAATTAGGACGACCTAATTGATGTTATACTTGATACAAATATATTAGTTGGATTGTTTTCGGTGACTTGAAGGAATGCAAGTAATGTGTGATGTGTATGATGTGAATTTGAGTAGAGCAGTGCAAAGTTAAATTGCGAATGTTAAGTTGAAGATCAAAATTGTGGGAATGAAGAGCTCGGTAGAGTGTTGAATCAAAATTTGATAAAGTTTGTTTATTGTGCTTCAATGGAACTGTAATTCATGCATATGTTAGATGTAGTTGTAATAGTTCAAAATAGGCTGGGAGCCACCATCTCTCTTCTATCTTTTTCTTTGTGGATAGTGAGTCCTCCTGTAGTAAGCATTTTTGTAAATATACTATAACCGAATATAATATATCGTGAGCAAACACTTACTGTGGTTTTTCCCATTTTGGGTTTTCCATGTAAAATTTCTGGTGTTTGTGTTATGTAATGTTGTAGATGTTTTCATGCTTTCTTTCCTTACTGTAGTTGAATATGCACTAGAGATTGGATGTTTAATATTTGAATGGTTTAAGAGAATATTGATTCACTCCCCCGCCCCCCCTCAGTATTCTAGGTGTTAAATAATTGGCATCAGAGCTTGGTTCCTTGGAAGGAGTTTAACTGCTTTGGGAAGGTCTTGGAGATTCAACACATGGTTGACAAAAAGTTTCCTATTCCTTCAGAAGAGATTCTTGCCGTTGATTTTATAGAAGAAAATTGCATGCTTGACAAAGATGGAGAACTCAAAGTTGCTCTTGAAGATCTAGAAAAAATTGAAGGTGAAAACATATATCTGAAGGAAAATGTCGAAGAAGCAAATGAGTGCATTAGAAAATTAAGAGAGCAAATCAAGAAGTTCAGAGAAAGGAATAAGGAAGTCAGTGAACAGTTGAAACAAGCAAATGAAATCATCATCAGACTGAAAGTGCAAGTTGAAGAAAAAAAAAGAGTTGAGGGATGTCAGAATGCAATGGTGAAAAGCAAATCTAATGAATGCCCAAGGCTTGAACAAGAGGTGGTAAACCTAAGATCAGATCTAGAAAACGCAAGAAGTCCTGAAGACAAATTCAAGATGAGTTTTACAATGCTTGATGAGATGATTGTAGATTAGAAAGCATCTAAAAACAAAGGTGGCTTAGGATTTGAAAAAGGTGAAAGCTCAGAAGGAGATGAGACACTTAATGCAGAAGAGAAGATCAATGAACCAAAGAAGCTTGAAGACAAGAAGAACAATGGTAAGATCTAGAATGAAGTTAGAAGACCACCGATCAGACAACCAAATGCACAAAGGTATCCATCTTTCAATGGTTTTTGTTATTCTTTTAATAAATTTGGACATAAAGCAATGGAATGTAGAAGCAAAATGAATCAGAATGTTCCATCATTTTTTGGTCAGTGTTTTACATGCAAAAGATTTGGTCATAGAGCAAGTGAATGCAAAAGTCAAATGATGAGTGACTATAACAATGGTAGGATGATTCAATTTTTTAATGGTTACTGTTATACATGCTATGGATTTGGACACAAGGCTAATCAATGTAGATCTAGAGTGAATGGAAGGAATACTGTTAAGAAGAATATCACATGTCATAAGTACAGTAGACTTGCACCCATTGCCAAGTTTTTCAAAAGTAGAAATACAAGGATAATCTAGTAAAAAGGAATGAACCAACTAAAAAGGTTGATCTGGTTGAAGTAAAAAGGGAAATGGAAAAGATTTGGAGAAAGAAGGAAGAGATTCAAGACAAGGTAGAATTTGTACCATCCTCCTGTGCAGATGTTTCCTCCAGAAACTAAGCCAAGAGTTATTGCTTAGGGGGGAACTTTAATGGATATCTTTTATTTCCCACCAAGAAGGAGGTGTTGAGGTCTAAGCACGAAGATATGTGATGTAGATCAACATGCTTGATTTGGTGAAGATTGTGGAAGAAAATATGATGATGCAGAAGTTTGCGGAGCTTCGGAAGTTGTCAGTTTATATACAGATAAAGTGTTGTCAGAAGCATCCAATGAAGAATTAGGTCAAATTGAAAGGTTATAAGCAAATTCACTAAGGAAAATTCATTTCACAAGGGCATTCGAGAAGGAGAAGAGCAATGGAGATAGAATTCAAAGTGTTCAAGGTGATTTGTGTTTCAGTGCATCGAAACCCTAATTTGGCAAGCACATAAAAGGTATTTTACAAATCTATTTACCCTAATTTTCGGAGAACTTTGCTTGGAAACAATTTTGAATCTAGTTTTGCAATGGCTTCACTAAGGGTTATAGAGGTTATAGAAAAACCACAACCAAAATTCAAAAGGTATCTTGCGAAAGCCATAGATGATGACCCATTAGGCGCATTCTCGCATATTCCATACAAGGTTTTACCGACTGAAGATATTAGGGCTTACATTCATGGAAATATGGAAGAGCATTCTCCCACTAATTTAAGTGATATATGGGCAAGTGAGTTAACAGGAGACAACTTCACCCTAAAGCTAGAATATAAAAACTTAGTTGAGAAGAAACTAGATGTATGGCAATGGTTCCCTAATTTCTTTTATGATATGAAGTGGATCAAAATGGATTTAAGTAGAATACATGATCAGTTTGTTTGAATTGATATGCCAAATATGTTTACTAAGGAAGTAATAAGAGAAGTCACTAGTCTATGCTCTAACCGACCTATCCCTATTTTGATGTCCGTTAAAAATGAAGTGGTTATGGAGAAAACAGGTGCAACATATGACAAGGGAGCCCTTGCAGTAATCCCATTAAGAATCCAATTGTAAGATACACAACCATGATGATTGGTTACAAAATTTACTATACAAACAATGAATTCTAAATCTGCCACCACAATCAATATGGCATATGAGATGGTAGCAAATGGTGCAGGTTATGACTTACGTGAGTTGCTTAGGCAACATTTAATGGAGAATTTGAAGTAGACTAAGGAAAAGAAATATGTATTTAAGTATGGCACCTTGGTTATGTGCTTACTCTTTTATTTCTTGAAGGATCTTTTCTATATTGGAAGTGTAGCCTGGATAAGAGGAAGGCCAGTTGCACATCAAATTGCAAAACATATGAGGAGTCTTGGAGATGTCAAAGCACCAGATGATGCCCTTACTTTTTTCTTTGCAGTATTCTAGAAAAGAATGCATGAGAGAGAGAATTCCAAAAATAATGATATCACATTCCTTGTATCTACAGACCAATGCATTACGGAGGCAGTGAAACGAAGAATTGTTTGGGTTGCTGAACTGGGTTATGAGGTTACAAAAGCATATCTTATTGGTTATGCTGATATCTTGCTAAAGAGCCCCAAAGACACCACAAAACCAAGATATGGCACTTATGAGAAAAAGTCCATGGAAGTCCACATGGAAAAAGGAAACCATAGATCAAGAAGAATGTGGACAAGATGGTCGATGTATATGCTAAGGAAATGAGTTTTTCTAAAGAAAGAGTGTAGTATGCAAGAGAGAGAGCCAAGGTAGACTCAAGTGCTACAAAAGCATCTGGAAGTTCAAGGAGATCTGCTAGGATTGCTACCACTCCTCCCGTCTAGAAGTCCTTCGGTACTTTACCTTTATGCTGGAGAGAAAAGAAAGACAACTGCTAGCCCTCCGGTAAGGGAGAAATCCCCTCTGGTTGTACACTCCACCAGAGCTGAAAAGAAGAAGACTACCATTACCGCACCACTTGCTGCCATAGCTAAGAGAAGAGTGAAACAAAAGGCAACATGAGAGAAGGGTATTGGCATAAATGTTGTAGAAGAAGAGGAAGATTTGGAAGAAGATGTACCCCCATTGGTTCATAGAAGAAGTGATGCTTCACAAGGTGAAGCTAGCACCAAAAGGAGAAGAATTGACATAATTGACATTGAAAGTGAAAAGGAGGTTGAAAAAGAAAAAGAAGCATTCAAGATCCATATAAGGGAAAAGAGGGAAGCCAAGAAGGCTTCTTTGGAGAAGAAGAAGAATGCAGAAGTAAAGAAGATTCCGATTAAAAGAAAAGAAGAGGAACAAAAGGAACCGGTAAGGCCTCATCCCCCTCTATATAAAGATGCAGATGAGGTGGCCTCATCCCACATGAAGTTAGAGGCATTGTTTAATAGCATCTTGCAAAATGAGACGTTGAAGGAGATTGCAACTCTATATAAAGATGCAAATGAGGTGGCCTCATCCCCCCATGAAGTAAAGGCATTGTTTAATAGCATATTGCAAAATGAGATGTTGAAGGAGACTGCAATTCTATATAAAGATGCAGATGAGGTGGACAAGGCCACCATCATTGAGGCTATAGTCAAGTATACTGTTGTATTGGAAGTTGATATGCAAAATATCAAGAATGATATTCTTGATGAGTTATGGAATATTTTGATGGAAAGGAGACAAGAGGCAATAAAAGAACATGAAAGGCTAAAAGATGAAGCCTTGAAAAGAGTTAGTGCTCCACTTTCTGAAGATGACAGAGCCACATTGGCTACTGTATTTAGCAAGGAGTTGATAACAAAACAAAGGGTTACAACCCTTATGGGAAAGGATCAAGATGATTTGGAAAGAATCAGAAAGGAAAGCAATGATAAAGTAGATGAGATTGTACAAAAACTAGGATTGAGTCTAGTAGTTGAGGAGGAAGTGAATGTTGATACCACTACTCTAGAACCTAATGTCGAGGAAGAAGTGCAAACAAATGATGCTCAACATGAGCATGATACAAACGAGAAAGCTGCACAGGATAACACTCCTCCAATAGTGGAGGACATGATAGAGAGAAGTGTTGAAGAGGCAATGATCAAAGAAGACATTGTAAAGGAAAATACCACCACTCCTCTAGTACAAAAAGATGAAGTTACTCCTCTGGAAAACACTAAAAACATTACAGAGGAAGGGAACACAAACAAAGTTGATGCGGAGAATGAAGAAGAAAAGATTGATGAGGAAAAAGAAGAGCATGAGGAGGAAGATGAAGACAAGAACAACGATGCATCCAAAGATGTAGAAACATAAAAACCAATAGACTCTAGTATTGCAGAGGACAAGGGAAAGGTTGTGGAAATTGTTAAGGCTTCTAGTGAATCTTCCAGCTCCTCTGGGATTCCTTGAAGAATCTTTTGAGCATGCAGCCTAAAGTTCAACCTGTTGTATCATCCCATTGCCACAGCTATCGATGCAACAAGGAAATGTTGATTTGGACAAAATCACTCCCATCCACAAGCTACAACTAGGAGAAATGTTTCATGCATCCACAAGAAAGCAAATAATTGAAACACATCAGAAGAGCGGAGAACTTATGGAAGAAGCAGTTAAAGCATTGCAAGAGACCATACCTTGATCAAATGTTGACACCACACTCTTCGGCATGGAAAACTTGAGTCTGCTAATTGACTCATTCAAAGTTTATGCATTCGAACTAAAGGAAGAAATGGAGAAAGAAGTGGAGAAAAGGATAGGTGATAAAGGATGCTGGAGATGACAAAGGAATGTGCAATTGCACATAAAAAGTTTTCATAATTTGTTGTACCCAAACCAAATTTTTTGCTTCATCAAGGCATTTTGCATTAAAGAGTCTAAATCTTGCTAAAATGATGTAAAATACAGTTTTGGGCAATATCAAGCATGGAGTTTTTGTCAATAGTTTGTCAGTCAAAGTCAGTTATATTGAACAAAACCTGAAGCAGAGACTCGGAATGGAGCGTTTCACGATGGAGGAACATCTCACCACGACATTTCACATTGCAAATGGTCATTTCAATGATCAGAACAGAGTTTTTATGATCAATTTATGAAGATTTTTCAGAGGAAAAACAAGAAAGTGCAAGTATAGCCCAGGGGCGCCCAACTTGTTGAAGGTTAAGATCTTGTTTAAAATGTTCAAGCATCCAGTCAATCTCTTCAGAATTAGTCTGGCTATCCGTCGAGCTATCCAGCGAAGCATTTTGAGACCTGCAGCTCCGGCAAATAGCAACAGAAGTTGAAATCCCTAAATTTCCAGATGTGAGAAGATTGTCTTTTTTAGGCAAAAGCGCGCCTCTAGCCTGAGGGCGCCCATCTTAAGGAAGGGGTAAACCTTGGCATTTTTAAAGACAGATACAGTCAATCTGTTCTCGACTAGTCTGCTCATCCGACGGGATATCAAACGTAGTCATCCGAGTTTCAGAACTTCGGTGGCAGTCACCCAAAGATCAGCTTAAAATGGAGTTTTCACGTTTCTGAGCTTCTCCGTTTGTCCCCAGTGCAAGTACAAGCAAGGGGCGCTGGTTTAAAAGACCCTTCAGATGCGTGAATTTGCAGACAGAGTCTTCCTAACATCAGTAATACTCTAGCCTAGCTCCGCAATGCATCATTCTGCTTGTCGATCCGACGTTCCAGGTGGTCGTGGCAGAGATTCTACCTAGCACGTAAATTCACGGGCGAAACAACAAATGATTTTCAGTGTATTTCTACAGTCCAGAGGTGCCTAGCCTTTAGGCCTATCAGATGAGCCCGTTCACGTTCAAAGTCTTCACGACTATTGAGCGTAATCATTTTATCTATTCAACGAGCCTAGCCGTCAGCCTTCGGGATTTGGCAGTCGCTCGTACGTGCGAGGTTTTTAGTGTAATACTGCAAAGTGAGGATATCCGGAAAAGGGTTTAGTCTGGAGTGGTAATTTTAAATAAAATACGCACTGGAGTTTTTGAGGTCTTAGAAGCAGTTTTCTTGCTTCGTCACTCCAGAGACTTCTCTTGTGGGCCCTTCCGGCTGTCCGTTAAAACAGATTGTGCCTGAATCGGGTCATCCCAGCTCCAGATATTAGAGGTCAAAGTAGGGTATTTTGGTGAAAGTTTGACTTTCGTCAAAATGACATCAGTGCAACCAAGAGCCAGGGGCGCTTTTACTTTTGAGGCCCTTAACACAACTTTCAGGTGTCGTACATACAGTCGTTGGATGTAGAATGTCTCTAGGCATGCAGTGAGCTTCGTTTCCTGTCAGCAGGGTTCACCGTTCACCGTTGGCAGCCGTTTGAAGCGTCAGATGGCAGTTTAAAAAATGGCTAAGTCTGGAACCCGTAAAGCAATTTAATTAGGGGCGCCTAATTTTTCGAGGGGGTTAAACGATGGATTTTGCAGTAGTGTCTCCCAGCAGACATTCCTTCCTTGTTCAGTAGGCTTTCCGATGAATATTTCAGATCAGTCTCAGCATCACCCGGTCATCCGGAAATCAGTGTCGAAGTTGGCCAGTCGTAACAGTGCTGTCAGCTATAAAATAGGGAGTTAATAAAAAGTGAAGTATCTTGAGCAAATGGACGCCTATATGCTCAAAAGATGACTTTTCAGAATCGTTGAAGTCTCACGATGAATCTCAGAGCTTCACCCGGGTTGTCAACTGAAGTTCCAAATATGCTTATTTATAAATAGCAATTTTCTATTTTTGGCGCCCTTGCATGATAATAAATATTTTATTATTTATTTCAAATTTGAACTTCCAGTCAGTGGCAGTCGAACTGAAAGGCAGCCAATCAGAGGACTTCTATTCTTGTTAGGGTTTTGAGTTCTTGCAGTTATCAAATTAGTGCGAATTTCTTCTTATTTAACATGGCGCAATCTTCATTGTTATTCACAAGCTTTCAAAGGAAGTTCGGATTTCATTAAGAGCAAATCCAATCTTGAGTGGAATTCGTATTTTTCAAAAGCAAAGTTTATATTATTCAAAGGGAAATCGAAGTTTATTAATTTTCAAAGCAAACTTCAAAGATAATTCGTATTTCTTCAGAAGAGAAGGCGCATATCCTCAAAGCAAATTCATCCAAAACCAATTCGCAAATTCCTCAAAGGCGTTTTCCTTAAATCAATAAAATTCGCAAGTTCTCCAGAAATTCAAAGGCGGATTTCATATTCAAAGGCGGATTTCATTTTCTAAGGCGAATCCTCAAAATCAATATAGATTCGTATTTTCTTCAGAGGAAATTCGAATTTCTTCATAAACCAAAGGCGCAAATTTCAAAAGATAAATTCGTGGTTTTTAAGAACAAGGCGAATTCTTCCAGTTCAAAGGCAAAATCTTCATCAATTTCCAGGGGCGATTTTGTTTAACATATCTTTTTGCAGATTCAAGTTCATAATTGTTAGCAATTTGAAGAAATCTTGGGCGATTTTCACAGAAGAAGCATAATAAAAAAACGTCTTTTTCATCCTTTGATCTCAGATTTCTCACAAAATACAAATTGCATGTTCTTGAAATTGGCGAATTCTACAAGTCTCAGTATCTGGATCATTCTCATATAATTTCCTCGAGTTGAAATTGTGCGTTTGATTTTTCACGGATTTTTAGCTTTAGAACATTCGTTCTTGAGTTACTAATTTTCTCAAGTGAAAAATCTCTGTACAATCTAGTAGAAGTTGAATTTTCGCAAATCTAACGTTCTGGGTTGTCTTAGAATCCTTTTTTGGACAAAACCCATATCTCGGATTTTTCGCTGAAAATAATTCTTCGAAAGGCTATTTTTAACTCTCGTAGGCTATTTTTAGCTTTCCAGAAATCTTTTCAGAATATAGTCAAGTTCACAATCAACAGGCGAATTTTTCAGAATGCAGTTCACTCAGCTCGAATATAGGACGAAAACCTTCCTTACTCAGAAGATTTTCAAACCGGTTTGAATCAGTTTGAACCGGACTAAAATGTGCAGTAATTTTAGACCCAGTTAAGATCAGAAGTTCAATCATTCAGAATATTGAGCAGTCTGGTTTACTAGAGGCCGCTTCCATACCTATCTCCGTTCACTGTGTTGAGTTTGTGATGGCTTGCATTAAGCATTACAATCCTACTACTCGTGAGATAGCGTCAGTTGACGGACGGGTCATTTGCAGTCTCAAACCTTTGGACATCGAAAGGAGTTTTGGCATTCCTCAGCACCAGAACAGTTTGGTTATTTCTATGGAGCAGTGTGAACAGGCATTTGATCCTGATATGGACAAATGTCAGAAGAAGATGGCAGAAAGATGGTTGAAACAAGCAAAGAACAGATTGCCAAATAATGTGGGTCGTGGTGAGTACAAGGATGAGTACGCGTTTCTAATCACACTCTTGAATCGTGTCTCAGGTCAAGCACATGCAAATGTTTTCCAGCCTTGGATGTATTACATTAGTGGTCGCATCATTTCTGGGCGGGAGCATTATGACTGGGCATCCTTCATCAGCGACATTCTCCACACGCAGATCACCGGTTTCCTAGTTGCCCACGAGTTTCACATGTGTTCATATCTCGTGTACTTGATCGCTTATCAGGGTCAGTTCCGAGGACTTAACACCGTGGGCATTCTCACCGTTCAGAAGGTTTATCAGTATTATGATCAGCTTGAGTTCACCAGAGCTGAATGTCATTTCAAGCGTGTTCACGAAGCTTTCTTGACTTATACGTTGAGGACTTAATCCGGAAAGCGTATCGCTCATCTCTAAGAGTTGCTAGGGTAGCGATGGATGGTTGGGCAGATTGGTTTATTCAATTCCCGACATACACCTACATCCGAGTATACGAGTTTACAGGAAATCCAGCTATGCTTCCACGCTATCCTTCGGATAAGACAATCTTTCAGGAGTTCCTGAGATAGATGCATGGTGTTCATCGTCTTTTACGCCGTAGGCACAGACTGTCTCTCAATTTTCCTTTTCAGTTTGGAATGTATTGGTAAGTCGGCAATTGATGCAAAGATCAGGACAGAGCTTGAGAAGCATCATCTTAAGTATCTTGTCAAGACGCGGCTCATGACCTTCAGTCATTATACAGCTCGCCTTGCCGGAGGTACATATCAATGAAAGCCTTCTATGGAGGATTACCGCAAATTGCGCAGATGACTTTGAGGTTTGTAGATCTAATTACGGCCAGCTTCCTCTCACAGACATTGCCGTTTCTTATCAGAGGATGTGGGAGGTTTATCAGATGATGAGGGAGAAATTCTTCCTCAGTTTTTCAGAGAGCAGGTCGATACACAACCATTGCCAGCAGTTGATTGGTACGCCAAAGAATACGCAACGGTCAAGGAGAGGTCAAGTAGAGTTATTCAGAACAGTATACTTTACCTCGACAGCAAGAAGACAAGAAGGGTAAGTGTGCCCAGAGCAGAGCCGCTAGTAGTGGTGAATCCTTCGCTACCTTCTTCGTCAAAACCAAAACAGAAGAAGAGGAGTAACCCTCCTAAGAAAGTACAAGCACCAAACAATTCAAAGGGCAAGGCGCTTGCCACTGTTACACATACGGAGCCTGATAGACAGCCTATCACAGAGCCAGTTCAGAGGTTAGTTCAGAGCCCGCCAGTACCTGAGGTTCAGCCTCAAGTTCCTACACCAGTTCCAATTCACATTGAATTGGATTTAGACTCTCCACCTCGCAGTGGGTCTTCTACACACTCACTCTCATCAGTACCTCCTGTCGCTAGTGCAGACCCTTCTAGTAGCATTAGCCGAGACCAATCTTGGATCGAAGCTTAGCTAGGAAGGAAGAGGAGGCAGCCATCCTATGTTCTTAATCATTCTGATTTTGACGACATTTACCAGGATGCGCCAAATAAGAGAGTCAAAAACATGGTTCACATAGAGAGAAACACTGACATGGAGATTGTTATTGAGACTGTCGTACCTCCACAGGGGAAGAACTTGGCTGAATTAGAATCTCAGGATTTCGAAGTTATCATAGTCAACCTTGGTCGCAGCACACGCCAGACTCAGGTTGATCTTCTACGAGTTGCTACAGACAGTGCCAGGGATAGAATACTGAAGGATGGAGAAGATAAGGCAGCCCTCAAGGCTGAAATCAGACAGCTTTGACAGTATATTTCTAGCCTTGTACATAGACCCGATGCCATTAACACCCTTCCACCGATGCTTGAGCCTCCAGCAGAGCAAAGTCGACTCAATCACTTAGTTGCATATGGCAAGCGTTTGGAGGAATGGGAAGAGGAGTTCGTTGCTAGAGGCCGTACTATGCTTACAAAGTTATATCAGTTGCGGTACAATGCACGAGAGCTCCGTATTCGTCTTCAGGATGAGGAACGGGATATGGCAATCAACAAACCCAGAGATGAAATTATGATTGCTCACCTGAGTGTGGCTTATGATACAGTCACAGATGCAGAAGACAGAGAGGCTATCTACTCTTGGAAAACGCAATTGGTTTTCAGGGCAAAGATAGAAGACACTTTAGCATCAGAGTTGGCTGAGAGTAGAGAGCACGTCACTAGTGCACTCCGGTTTGTGAGGACTCTAGTATCTCGCTTACCGTGCCGTTATCAGATTGAGGGTGGTGCCTACGTTGAGCTTACCGTTGTTCAGTCACAACTCCAGGCACTCATTCATACCATTTTCAGTGGGGAGACCGTTGGCTGTAAGATTACTCAGCTTACAGTCATGTCAGCATTGTTCGACGAGGCAACGAGGAGTAGGGGCGAACTTCAGTCTCAGATCACAGCTGGTGAGGATATGTTGCATCGACATAGTATTCTCCGTTAGAGTCTCATAGCTCCAAATATTGATACAGTTAACAATCTCGTTGAGGGATTGATTGCTCAAGATCACGACCAGTAAACTTCAGTTCCCGTCTCTTAGGATAGACATTACACACACGAGTTGAACTTGCTGTTACCCTTTCAAGTTAACTCGATGTTGTCATCACATGCATATCTATTCTGAGATTCGCCTTTCACACTTGGAGTTTCTCTTTAGGGTTTTTACGTTAACTGATGGTAGTCTTCCAGTTAACTCGCTTTCAATAAGGACGTGCACGCTCGCACAATTGTCCATTTTTAGATTAGATGTTTCAGTTAAACTGAGGGTAGTTTCCCAGTTGACTGTATAGTTTACTGAATTAGGGTTTGGCAACAAATCTTGCATGCATTGCAAGAACTGTAGATGACTCAAGGTGATTTTAGGGTTCCCTACACCTTGATGTATATAAATAAGAGCTTTTGCTCATTTGTAAATAACTTTTGCTTGAGAGAGATATATGCTGTGCCTACCTTGCCCTCAATATTGCTCTTTTGGTATTTGTTCATGTGTCTTTGCTATTACGATTAATTGTTATGCCACATAGGGTTTCAAGAGATTATAGTGGTGAATTCTTTCCATAGTTTAGATAAATCTGTTTTGTGCATATTTACCATTGAGATCAATTGTTATGCCACATAGGGTTTCAAGAGATTAAGGTGATAAATCTGTTTTATGTATATTTACCATTGTGATCAATCGTTATGCCACATAGGGTTTCGAGAAATTACGGTGATAAATCTGTTTCGTGAATCTTTATCATTATAAGCAAAGGTTATGCCACATAGGGTTTCGTGAGATTGTGGTGATAAAGCTGTTTTGTGAGTCTTTACTGTTATGATCGAGTGTTATGCCACATAGGGTTCCATAAGATTGTCTTGGTAAATTCTCAAATCTGTTTTGTGCCCAATTAGCTTGTTTAGATTGAGATGATAGATGCGCCACCTTGCCCTCAAGAGAATCTAAACCGCTTATCGCCGCTAGTCAAACCTGTTCGGCTTCCTCTCGGCCATTTTTCCTCGAGGAGATTGGATAGATTAAATTTAAGTTGTAGTTAGTAGATCTGCAAAACCAGAAAACTCAGTCAGTAACGCATGTGTTCTTTCAAGAAAGCCTTTGTGCTCTACAAAATTTTGAAACAAAAAGATGACATAGTTTAGCTTATTTTCCTTTGCAAGTATTTTTGTCAAAGCACAACGAGGGAGCTTCCCCTCCTAATTTGAAGAGCACTCATTGCGTAGTGTACATAGGCTGTTCATAACAACTTCTACTCCAGAGGTGTTAGTTGTTACGCCAACACAACCAAACATCAAAAGCAATCAAATGAAACTCAAAAAATCAGAACAATAGTCAAAAAATCCGAATTCATGAGTTTGCACAACAACTATTTGACGAAATGTCAACACTCTAAAAAAAAGAGTTTTTGGGGTTAGATTTATTAGGGATGTCTCAAGTTCACCAAACCTATCATGTCTATGCTTCGGTTTGCTGATACAAATGAACCATGCTTGGGGGATGTCTATGATAGCATGGACACAATGTTGGAGAAAATAAAAATAGAAATACAAAAGAGAGAGAATGATCCTGAAGATACCTTTTACAAAAGGGTGGAAGGAATCGTTCTTCATTGTTGGAACAAGATGACAACACCATTGCACCTCCATGCATATGCCCTATCTCCGAGGTACTACACCACATAAGTACTTTCTATCCCAAGGAGAATATCGCTATATAGAGATTTTGAAGTTGCTAATGGGTATAAGAGGGCATTTAGTAGAATCTTCAGTGATCCAGAAGTGCAAACAAGTGTTATGAAAGAATTTGGATTGTTTATCTTAGGAAAAAATCATACCCTTCTGTTGTCAAAGACCAATACAAAATGGATGCTATTACATGGTGGTACCTCCATGGTCAAGATTATATGTACCTCCAACCTCTTGCAATCAAGATTCTCTCACAAGTATGTTTTTTTTTCTTTTTTTGCCACTTGTATTGTAGAATTTTGTATTGTAGAATTTAACACTTAACATTCTTGAATTTATCTTGCATTTTTAATTTTTAATTTTGTTGGTTTTCTCTCTAGGTTGCAAGCTCTTCTCTCGTTGAACGGAATTGGAGTACATACTCCTTTATCCACTTAGTGAAGCGTAACCGGTTGGCTGCAAAAAGAGCTGAAGACTTGGTGTATATTCATTCCAATTTGCATCTTCTATCACGTAAGAATCCTCAATACAAGCAGGGGGAAGTGAAGCTTTGGGATGTCATTCAGGATCTTGCTAGAGCCACTATGGATGATGTGGATGATAATGATGACATACTACATGGTGCTGGAACCGCTTTGGGTTCAAATGATGATGATTGTGAAGTTGAAGCCGCTGAAAATCCAAGTCACGATGATTTTTTTGATAATCCTTTTGATGATTGATGAACAATGAACATTGAATCATGTTTCATGAACTACATTTTGTAATTCAGTAATTGTGATGATTTTCATTTCCATTGGAATCTTGAACATGTCTGTATATGATATCATTGATATGGCTTATTTGAATTTTTTTCAACTATCAATTGGCATTTAATATTTATCTTTGGCATTTGGCATTGATCAATGATCAAGTATCATACCATAAAATGATTTAGTTTTACAATTTTGTATATTTCTCTTATTTTTTTGTATATATAATACATACATACATATATATATATATATACACACACATACGCACCCAAACCCCTAAAATTTTTTTGCACGTACCCACTACTAGGTTCTCGTACCCGCACCTGTCCTCAAATCCGAACCGGTAACTTAGACTAGAAGCTTTCTTTTCATTCTTATCTCACTCTTTCTTTCTATTCCTGTCTTAGGCTTATCCATTCTTTGAAAGAGAAAAAAAAAAAAAGTTGTAATAGATGGCACTTTCCCTGTTTTATGCTTTCATAGGTTGTTAGATGCTTATCTTGTTTTAGTTTTAGAAATAAAGCTTGCAAGTTGGCAAGTCTTAGTTGTAAAAGCAAGGAGATTTTTACTATTTG
>VDFB02392186.1:29046-89013 GCA_007258455.2 Sequoia sempervirens | reverse complement strand
CATCTACGCTTGCACCATACAAATACTTCAACATAGAATAAAAAATAAGCCTTATTCACAAAATAACTTATGGAACACACTCTATACTACACCAAATCAAGTAAAATATTAAATACTGAAAGATACAAACATTATAAGCAATTTCCCAAATTCGCACAACCTGAAGCCAAGCTATGGAGAAATGCAGTGAAAATACATTTCTCCCATACCATAGAAAACATTATTGAAAAACCGATTCACACACTGGTCAAAATATCTCACTTTGTACAATGATCAAGAAACCCATATTATGAATATATCAACCTCTAAAAACCTTGAATAACCTATTAGATCCACACAAAATAAATGTGGAGCACAATACCATAGCACATTTTGAACACTTGCACAACACCATTCTCTCTGTTTATCAAATTTTCTCAAAAGCACTTGGAAACTAAGTACCAGAGACATCATCTCATCTCAATACCTCATTCCAACTCATCTCCAAACACTCCAATATAATGATATCTCCATGTACTCACAACACTTCCTCAATGTCTCAACTATACATGCACAACCTGCAACAACCTGTTTTCCTCATTTTCACAATTTTCTCAATATCCTCAATATCTTCATCATTCAACAATCTTCATCAACACATAGATGAAATCAATGAAAACACTAGCCAGTAGACAAGCCTATTGAAATTAATGAAAACAACTTCATACTTGTAACAATATCCCCCTTTGTCATTGATGGCAACACAAGATGTGAAAAACCATCAAAGAAAACATTCACACTCTCCTTTTTTTTTTTTTCAAATTAGATAGCCTACATAACATTCCTACACTAAATCCCCCTTACAAGATTCTCTCTGCTTTGAAAATATACACGACTTTCTCCCCTTGATATCTTGCACTTTTTCACATGATAATCAATGGAAAAGGATAAAGTATTTTTCATTGTTCTCCCCCTTTGACACTGAACCGAGATACTTTCTTTGAATACTCCCCCTTAGGAGTACACCCAATTAAATCAACAATAATGACAACACATGACACTACCTACTACCCCTGAGAGGTAGCCACCAACATTAGTCCAGAAAAGAGATAGATCCATAAATCCACTGGATTGATGCATCTCCATATGAATCTAGTTAAAAGGAAGGGAAATAACCCCCAAATTCTCCTAAAGATACTCAAAAGTATCTTTAGGAAGAGCCTTAGTAAATATGTCAACAATATGATCCTTTGTAGGTACATACTTAATTTGTACCTCATTCTCCATAACCTTCTCTCTTAGAAAATGATTTATGATAGATATATGCTTTTTCCTTGAATGCATCACTGGATTCTTTGAAATGTTAATTTAATTTGTATTATCACAAAAGATAGATATAGGCTCATCATATACAACTCTAATATCCTTCAATGGCTATCTCATCCACAAAACTTGTGTACAACAAGATGCTGCTGCAATATACTTAGCCTCTACAGTGGATAAAGAAACTAAATATTGCTTTTTTCTTAACCATGACACAAATCTACATATAAGAAAGAATGCACCACCACTTGTACTTTTCTTGTCATCAACACAACCAACCCAATCTGCATCTTTATAAGCACTTAATGTGGAATCGATATCCTTAGGATACCACAAGTCATAATCCAGAGTGCCTCTTAAATATTTGAATATCCTCTTCACATATGCAACACGTGTTTCTTTAGGATATTCTTGAAATCTAGCTACAAGACAAAATGCATGCATGATATTTGGTCTAGTAGTAGTTATATATAGTAGTCCACCAATCATAGATCTATATTTACTTTGATTATTCCTAGGTGAGTCATCATCTTTGCTCAATTTACAACTAGTCACCATAGGGGTGCATATTGGTTTGGAGTCATCCATCCTAAAATTCTTCAACATCTCTTTGACATACTTAGATTGTGAAATGAAAATATCTTTATCTATTTGATTGATTTGTAGCCCAAGGAATAAATTCATCTCCCCAAACATTAAAATCTCCAACTCTTTCTACATTTCCTCTACAAAATTATTACACATAGCTTCATTACCTCCAAAGATAATATCATCCACATACACAACTACTATTAAGATTTTTTCCTCCTCAATTTTGAAGTAAAGATTACTATTTTTGGTTCCTTTATTGAATCCTTGCTATATCAAATATCTATCCAACCTTACATACCAAGCTCTGGGAGCTTGCTTCAATCCATATAATGCCTTCTTTAATCTACAAACCATATCTAGTTGATCTGATAATTGAAATCCTTTTGGTTGTTCCATGTAAACCTCTTCTTCCAACTCACCATTTAGAAAAGTAGGCTTCACATCCATCTGATAAAATTTAAATTCATTATGTGCTGCAAATGCCAAAAACATTATAATAGCTTCCATCCTAGCCATAGGAGAAAATGTCTCCTCAAAGTCTATTCCTTCCACTTGTGAGTAACCTTTACACACAAGTCTTTCCTTGTTTCTTACCACTTCTCCATTCTCATTTAGCTTATTTCTGAATACCCACTTAGTTCCAATTATATTTTTATTTTCTAGTCTAGGAACCAATTCTCAATCTTAGTTTTTCTCAATCTGCATAAGTTCTTCTTCCATTATCTTCATCCAATGTTCATCTTTACATGCTTCACTCACTATTTTAGGTTCAAATTTATAAAGTAAACATACGTTTACCTTAGCTTGAGTAGCTCTACTTCTTTTCAACACTCCTTTCCTCTTGTCTCCAATGATCTATTCTTCGGAATGATTGTTTTGCACATAATTAGGGGTTTTATGGGTCTTCTCTGGAGCTTCTTCCTCTTCACTCTATACTTCTTGTTCATCAAAATTTTATTCTTCTACTTCTCTACAATCAAGTTCATCTGACAAAAATCCATCTACTGCAATTGAATTCTACAAGTTTTCATCAACCTTCACATTTGGACTTTCAACAATCTTTCTCATCCTTTTGTTGTAACATCTATAAGATTTTCTTTTAGTAGAATATTCAAGGAAGATACCTTCATTATAACTTGCATCAAACTTTCCTAAGTTTTCTTCTTCTCTTTTGATATAACATTTGCTTCCAAATACTCTAAAGTACTTCACAATAGGAATCCTTCCATACCATAACTCATAGTGAGTCTTTGTGTTGTTAGCTTTTGTTTGAACTCTATTAAGTATGCAAAAATTAGTATGAATTGCTTCTCTCTAGTAGACTTCCAGTAGATTTTCCTCTTTCATCATAGTCCTAGCCACCTCTTAAGTAGTTTGATTTTTTACTTTCAACAACTCCATTTTGCTGAGGAGTTCTAGGGGAAAACAAATGCCTCTTTATTCAATGAACTTCACAAAACATGTTAAACTCATTGGAGGTGAATTCTCCACCTCTGTTAGACCTCAAACCTTTTATTTTCACATTCATTTCATTTTCAATCATAGCTTTAAATTCCTTGAATTTATCTAATTCATTATATTTCTCTCTAAGAAAAGTAACCCATGTCATTCTAGAGTAATCATCACTCAAAAGCATAAAATACCTGTCACCTTGTAGACTTCTCACCCTTGTAGGACCACAAAGATCTATATGTACCAATTCTAGTAGTTCAATAGTAGATTGTTCCTTTCTTTTGAAACTACTCCTTGTTTGTTTTTCAAATTGACAACTCTCACAAACAACATTGATAGGCTTTGTTATTCTTGGTAAATATCTCACTGCATGAACTAAACTGATTCTTTCCAAATTATCAAAATTCATGTGACACATCCTCCGATGCCATAACCAACTATCATTAATTTGAGACATAAAGCAATGACCATCAACACCCTTAAGTTGATAAATGTTTCCATCTATCCTTTTACCAGCAACAATCACAGTTCTGAACCCTTTTTGATCTCATATGTTTTATCCTTAAACAAAAGACTGTATCCTTTGCTACACATTTTTCCAACACTCATAATATTATGCGTAGTAGAATACAAATTCTACAGATTCTATGTTTAGATTCTAGTAGATAAATGTGTACAAATTCTACAGGCTGGTTGTACTTGTAGGTACTTCATCCATAACCTTCTTAATAAACCTGGTTGCATTCCTTTTGTAATCCAAGGGATTTTCTTTATGAGTTGTTGGTTTATGAGTGTTAACCTCCAGGGAGGATTCTTTCCTAGTCCCAAAGTTAAAAAAGTTTTGAAAAATTGGATTCCTTACTATTTTCCTTGCCATTCTAGTATAAGAAACTTTTAAGCATTAACCACTAATAATATTTTCAGTAAACAGACATGTAATGAGATCATAGGTCCAAGTGTTGAACCTAGTAGCTCTGATACCACATATAACATACCCAATATTTACCCAACAATTCTCACCTTAGTTTTAACTTAGAATGTGAATAACTCAACTTGCCAAAAATATCGAAATGAAATTTTTCCTTTTCAATAACATAATTGCACATTGCATAAATAATTTTCACTTATCATTGCATAAATGGTATAACTTTACATAATTCTAAATATATGAATATCATCTTTTCAAATACATATTACAATTGATCCATGATCATGTTCATATACAAATTCATAACTTACAAGAGTTCAATGGTCAATGTGTCCACATGTGGATCAAACTTCTTCTATTCCACAAGTCTCAAATTTCAACTGCAAGAGGGAGAGCATCACCCAAATGGTTTTCCTCTAACCACCGACTTATGCAGTCCCTCACACATCTTCCTAACTAAAAGTGGCCCTACCCTTCAATGAATATTTTGGTATGGAAACCTCTAATAATGCCTACTTGAGTATGGTTTTGTGTCCTACATAACTAGTACGGTCATACAAATATGGATACCCGCCAACTATGTATGACACTCCTGACTAGCTATGTAATCCTCATGTACAATGAAATGAAAAAGTTTATGCAATGAATTCTACACTTTGGCCAAAGTTTTAATATATAATAAACCCACTTTATATGAAGTGGTTTCGTACATGTTCACTCACTCCCTTACTCGACTTGGAAACTCTATTGACTTGTGAAAACTATTGTCATGGTATGACCTCAAGATTTCAATAACATAAACAAGATTCTATTCAAAAGTGATAATACAATTATATTGATCTAACTAACCAATTTGGTTTGAACCAACCTCTTGAATACCCTGTTGCTAACTCGTAACAATATGGGACTAACAACTACCTCTTATTCAAGTTCTTTCTTTTAATCATGGGAGTAATGACTCTCTTATTTAATGCAAAATTAGTTAATACTAATGGCACCATGTCATCGACTAAACACACCCGGTCTCAAAATAAAGCACTATCAATATTTTGATATGTATAATAATCCAAAATAAAACTTGGTTTTAATATGACTTCTTTGTATTGAGTTTCAAAATCTTTGTCGTCATATCAAGTATGACTCCATCCTTCTAGGATGCCATAACCAATCTGGTTATCCTTGACATTAAATATATAAAATATCATGTTTATAGTAATGTCCAATAATAATAAGTTAGCATAATAAGCTATTTAACTCCTAATAATTCAACTAAGAACCTTTTGACTAATCTCCAATTTCCTCATGGTTCTTTCCAAGTTATCCTTTGAATAATTTATACAAGGTTCCTAAGTTTGTATGTACATAGAAATTTATAAATTTTTTCCTTAAATATGACACATATATTCATATGTTAAAATACATATGATAAGTTGATATCCAAAATACCTCAAAATATCCTTAAGAGGAGTTTGTGCTTCTATACCTTAAAATATCCTCGCATTATGGCTTTGGTTTGCCAATACGTAAAGTTCTCTTCTTTAGAATTTAGTTACCATAAATAGGTAATGATATAGACTCTTGGCCAAAGTATATAAAATAGTATTATTCAATAGAAAATGATGACGTATTACTTCTAATACATGTTCTAACCCTCTTGTTGAAAAACAATATAATCTCTTATTCAAGTGTATACCCCAACCCTAGGGAATAAATTGATCTCCCACTTTCAAGGGTTATAAGCAATTGAGAACATAAGTTCTTCACACATGGTTAAACTACCAAATAAAAGTATTCATAAAATAACACCATTCTCTAGATAGTAATGGCATAATACTTCTATTATGATATCAATATTTTTCATTACAAAGCAATGTAACTTATTCAAAAAATACAAATACCATACTGTATTTTGGATATTATCCTAATACCCTTTTCTAGTTTATCTTTGTTATAATAATCAAGAAATATAATTAAGATAACTAAATATCATTCTCTACTAATTCCTTTAAGCTTATAAATAATCTAGCTAAATGCCCATGCACTTATATACTATTCAGTAATAATAGTATGCACACCAAAAGAATAACTTAAACACTTTCACACAATATTTAAACTTAGTTTTAGAACTGAAATGAGATAGAGAAAGATATATGTTAAGCATGCATGGAATAACTAGCTCAAGAAAAATCCATGCAACTCCTGGATCAATGGACAATGACTCTGCTATCTAACTCCTCTATTCTTATCTCTCGTTGCTACTAATACTTTAAGTAATATCTCTAGCTACTCAACTCATCCTTTCCTCATACTAAAATAACTACTCTATGCTCTCAAACTCACAAATATGTTGCTCTGTACCTCACAAATATGTTGCTCTCAAACTCAAAATATCATAATGAATGGGCCACCAAAGATTGTGCAATAGCTCTCTATTTATACAAAAATGGATAGAAGTTGTTTGCTAAAAGTAAGCTACATTTTATGCCACTTCTCAATTCCCTACTAGCCATCTGTGTTGATGTGCAAAATACAGTTACAAAATGTGAACCAAAAACCAACTCTACTACCTCCTTAATCAACTTGGCTTGCTGGTAGCTTCTAACACAACAAAAAAAGTATTGTTTTTAGCATGTTTAAATGCTAATCCAATAGAAATTCCAAAACTTAATTATGTGCCCATACACGTGCTACAAACTACCACTTACTTAGTCAACACTTACAACATGGCATGTAAGATTTAATAGCTTAACCAAGTGCATATCCTCATGCCTCTCTTGGAAATGATTTTTATTCTAATTCAATTTGAAACAAAAGTCTTCCAACCTGGCAATAGATCTCTTCCTTAAAATACCACAACATACTTGGCAGGTTGTTTTTCTCATAATTCATTTGAAAAAGTCTTTATAATTGCTTGACTCCATCCTCATATTGCCATGTTTTGGGATATAGTTGTGCATATTATTCAAAATAATATTTTGATTCTAAAGAATACCACAATTGATATTGGCAACTAAATACTTTGTTGATGACAATCACATAATGCAAAGTTAGTATCTTTACATTACACGTTGGAAGACAAACACTATTTGAATACTATTTCAATCTCTTTTCCAAGTCATGGGTTTCACCAACAATATTCTCATATCTTTTACTTTGTCTAATAGCATTTCTAAGGCTGTTTGAACATCACTTTAGTTTTTATTGACTTGGACACTATGTGTGACATTTACACCTCCCCATATCATGTGGTTTCCTTGTCATGATATGTCTTCCATTCTCTCTCACACACATATATATAACTATATATAACTATTTAAATCAATATATACTATACATATATTCATATATCTGTTTGAATCAATTAAATATACATATATAGATATAAAGTATTATATCTATATTCATATATCTATTTAAACTAATTAAATATACATATATACATATATATACACATATGTGTATATACATATGTATATATATGTATGTATATACATATGTATATCTATGTATGTATATATATATGTATATATTGTAGTGATGGAAAATGTATCCCCTCATATTTTGTCACTTGTTTGAGCTCTCCTATTTAAATTGGACTTAATTGTGATTTAATTTACTGTTGTAAAGTGTATCCATTTACACTTTCACACTTATTTAGGACTCCCTTAATTAATTGAGCTTAATTATGCCTTAAGTGGCTCTTTAATTAATTTTCCAAGCCTATTTAATTACATTTTCTGAAGAGGAAACCCAACATTTATTAATTCCTATCATCCTTTGCTACAATCCTCAAATGAGTCTCCAAAATAAATTACCATGAATCAACTCAATCCCATGAGAAATCAAAGCATGAAACATAACACATTTGAAAGAAATAATGGGTGAATACCTCTCAAATGATAAACTGAGTATACCAAGAGTGGGGAATGAGAATGCTCCTCCAGGATAACCAATTCATCACGAATCACTTCAAGAATGATCTCCTCTATATGTCCATAATGAACTCATGTTCATGCTTAGGTGAAAGCTCCTCAGTCTTCCTACTAAAAATTCCAAATAGTAACTGTCTCAAGCAAATGTCCTTAGTCACAAGAGAATTACAACCTCACCTATGTCTCCAAGTATCCATGAGAACCTATAACTCAGCAATACATGACAAACTCAAAATGTAACATATCACCATCATGAAGTATTAAAGAAAATGATCAATGTACTCAATACAAAGAGAACAACCATGATCAATCTCAAAGCTCCAACTGCAGAGTCAAGAACCTATCATGATAATATGATCTAACCATATCATCCTAGGAGATCACATGCATCAATACATACATCCTGGTATCAAGAGAACATGTAACATGCCAAAATCTAATATATGATCAAGAGTATATCATGAAATAATAACAAACACACTCTAAACTAAGAAACCACATCTCCAATCACATGAAGATAACCATCACCAATGATGCATCCACGTCACTACCAAAAAATCCCACTAGACTATGATATCGAGCTACACATGGCTTCATGACTACCATATCCTCCATGAAGATCATCTAGGTCTACATACACTCAACTGTAGTGTTAGTAACATACAAGTAGAACCAAAATATCTAAGCTAAGAAGACACATACAACTACCATCAAAACATCACAAAACAATCCAATCCAACACTGCCAAATCATCACTGTCAAAAGCTCCCACTAAAAATATGTATAACCAATAAATGTACCAAGCTATCTTGACATTGTTATCAAACCACATGCTACAAGTCCCATCAACTGACTAATCAGGTACTCTAACCATCCATCCTCTCATCCCAAAACAACATACCAATGCATAAATGACCACAGACAAGGCCAACTAATAAAACCTGCAATAAGAATGAATCAAACCTAGTGGATATAAATAGTCCACATTTGAGTCATCCCACTGTAATCAATAGGATGTGCACACATAAAATCACATAACTTGTAGATCCAACCATTGAAACATGTAAACTCATCATCACATTAGTAAACTGCAAACTGAGATATCAAAGAAGATAATCTTGTAGACATCAAGACTCAAACACCAAATCAACCATAGATCTATTTTTCCAAACATTTCTATAAATAAGTAACCAAAGTCAAGGAACCAAATAAGCATCATGGAGATAAGAACAACCTCCTAACATCAAACCAAATCAACACCAAATAACCACATACATGATCATGTCATGCCAATGCATCAAATGTACCAACATACCCATGACACCATAATCATAGCCAATATTATACCTACACTCAACTATCACCCATAAAAGACTCCAAGTCTCCACTCATGTCAACCCTTGTCCTCAAAACTAAAGAAAACATGTGTATTTGTCACCATCAAAGTCCAACTCTAAAATTTACTTGTAAAATTATATCAGGAAGCACCAAACTGATAATTAGTTGTACCATTATAATATCATATAAAAACATGTACTTCCTCAAGGTTTCGCCTCTTGACTTGTCTTGATGCTCACACAATCACACCCTGGGTTTCAAGCATCTACGAGTGATCATATAAGTACCAAACTCATCTTGCACCACAAACTAATAAAAAATATGAACCACTATGTAGTACTCTACACATTCTCTCCAATGCCTATTTGAAATTGAAAATTTGATTTTGTATGCAAAAGTTATGACCAAAATTGTGAAATGGATAAAAGCTAGCTTTTGAGCTTCAAAAATTGCTTAGAACAAAAAAAATAGGAAACCAAACCTATACCACTATGTATTTCTTGGAACCATCTTTCCAACAAGTATAAGAAGTTGAAAAATGGACTCCCTAGGTGAAAGTTATGCAAGTTTTCAAAGAATGACCAATTTTTCCATGTAGAGAAGATAGTAGGCAACCCTCGAGTGGAGCCACTGGTGAAGAAAATGCTTTGGATGGTGTGCCAATGGCGGATTTGAAAAGATATTTAAAAAAAAATTAATATTTCATTTAAAAATTTTCCTTTGCCTCCCTTTACTAGACTCGACGTACCTTATAAATCCAATTTTATTTTGTTTTAACAAAGGTTGGTGTAAATACAAATTTATGGCAAAAATTTTATATAATAATTTATTTTTTTGTTTTAAATTTTTAGGTGGTAATAACCACTAGTTGGGTAAAGCATTTGGCCCTCGGCTAGATGGCAGGCTGATAGTTGTTGGTGAGACTGTTGTCTCGTACTGACATTGTCACACCTGTCACGTCGACAAAGTAGTGGGGTACGAGGTCTGCGAACCTTGTCCCATGGCTTAAATTTTATATTTAATTTTCTTTTGAATGCAAATTTTTAATGAAATTTATTTTTTATTTTTGTAAGGTTTGGAAAAATATTTGTTTGTAGACAATAATTTTATTTTTTAATAATTTTTCCTGCACATGGCGAGATTGGGTGGCCAAATTGTCATACAACTAAATTTCTTTTGCCTTTTTTCAACTTTTCCAAAATAGGTTTAATTTTATGTCATTTTTCATGCCTCGAGCCTCCTAGATCCAATGGTGTGGTCCATTTTGTATCAAAAGGTCATCCATGAAAATTTCTCTACAAAACCCTTATATGAAAACTAAAACAAAGAAACCCTCTTTGACCCAAATTTTGAAAGCTTTAGATCTGCAATAAACCCATCAAATCTTGATAACCCAAAAACCCAAATCTACAAACAAAAACTTGTAACATGTGTTCCATGTCTTGTAATGCCTCAAATTTTTCATGCATAGCCATGACTTCAACTTTGCAAAAAACTCTCAAACTAGGGTTATAAAAAAAAAACAATCAACCATGAAAGCTTTGATACCACTTGTTAGGAAATATTGCATTCAACCCACAAACTTAATCCATTTCCTGCATAACCCCATGAGAGAAAATGTGTATGCAAGTAACCATAATTCATAGATCAAATAGACAAGCCACAAGATAACACAATATATACCATGGGAAAACTGTCAAGAGGGAAAAACCTAGCCTCCAAAAACATTCATACTCCATATTATTTACCAATAAAGCAATGAAAAAGTTACAATGAATAACTTAGAATCATCAAGCCTTCCAATGTATCCTCATGTGTCCAAGAATGAATCCACACATCCCATGCCATGCTTCACATATGCACTCGTCAGAAAGACTAAATAATGACATCCCACTCACCCAGTCTACCTTAACCACTAAACATGTGCTTGCTTTTATAGATTCAAGCTCACACAAATACAGCCAAGTGGTAAGATAAAACCATGTGCGACAAAACTATGTGAACACAAAACCACTAATCCCTTATTTTATATTGGTTACTAAATTTTCACTTTATGTAATATTTCACCAATATTAAATTATTATCACATGTCTCCCACACATTAAATAATAATACAATGTTACAATACAACATAAAGTGATCCTAAATAATTACCTAGTGTGATTAACGACACCACCTAGGTTCATCACAACTAAATAATTATTTAATTACAATATTATAATATATCAAATTATGCAAAGGTGTACAACACTATATCTCAATAAAAAAAAGAACAATGATGCATTCAGAGATGCAAAAATAGAAAATCCAATAGACTTCGATATTGTAGAGGACAAGGGAAAGGTTGTGGAAATTTCTAAGGCTTCTAGTGAATCTTTCAGCTCCTACAAAGACTCCTTGAAGAATATTTTAAGTATGCAACCTAAATTTCAGCTTGTTTTGTCATCCCAATTTCTACAACTACTGATGCAACAAGGAAATGTTGATTTGGACAAGATCTCTCCCATCCACAAGCTACAACTGGGAGACATGTTTCATGCATCCACAAGAAAGGAAGTAATTGAAACACGTCAGAAGAGTAGAGAACTTATGGAAGAAGCAGTTAAGGCATTGAAAGAGACCATACCCAGATCAAATATTGACACCACACTCTTTGGTATAGAAAATTTCAAACTATTGATTGACTCGTTTAAGACATGCATCCAAATTAATGAAAGAAGTAGAGAAAGAAGTAAAGAAAAGGTTAAAGGAAAAAAGGATGCTAGAGAGGATTGAGAAATGTTCCATTGCACATAAAAAGTTTTTCATAATTATTGAAGGATGCAGAAGGGTGTGTTGATGAGGCTAAGGAACAATATCAATATGGCATGAAGTATCCTGAAGCCACACAAAGTATCAGAAAGGAGATAGACTCTATTGAGTCTCAAATTGATGCTGCCTCAAGTGCATATGATCTGACAATTGACCTCACTGAAGAAACAACAAACACAATAGAAGGCATGCACAAGAAGTTCTTCCAACTATAATCATAGAAAGAAAAAAATTATTTTGTAGCTTGGAGAGGTAAGAGATATAGTCAATCCAAAATTTATACTTGTTTCAAAAGATCTTCTAAGAGAAGACAAATATAAGAAGATGAATTTGGTACCTGCTACTCCGGAAGAGGGAGAATAATTATTGCTTGATCTTGAAATACAAAATAGGTTGCTTGCAGAGGCTAAGAAATAATGGGAACATGGTAGGAAAGCTTGGGATGATCACTTGAGAAGTTATAAGTGTCATCCACCTCCGATTGATTTATATTTCATTCTTTTATGCATTTTTAGCATTTTTGTTCACATTATTTGTACATATGCAAATAATATAGAGAAGCTTTCCAATACCCTTTTTTTTCAATATATGACTCAGGGCGAGGAAAACCATTCCTTTCAATTTGTATATATGCTTACATCTCTCAGGGGGAGCTTTGGTGACAATTAGAGAAAGTAGAATAGGTTCCCTTTACCCTTGATGTCAAAGGGGGAGAGCATTTTGGAGATTTTTGGCATGTTGCCATCAATGAAAAAGGGGGAGATTATTGGAAGGTTGAGGAAGTTTTTCATTGATGATGATTTTTTGAAACATGATCATGGAAGGTACATAGCAACGTAATGCAGTGTTGTCATTAATTTCAACATTGTGGTAGATCATTTTGATTAGTTCAATGTAATAGTGCATCAATTTTTGGGTCCAGACCACTCTGCAAATGAAGGTTTCACTCTATTCTTCTAACGTCATTTTTTTGGATGTTAGATGTACCAAACTATAATATTTCCTCATGTAAATGGACAAGTGGATTAAGAGATATGAGCAACAAAGTTTGTTTTGGCATATTACAATTATTCTTTGTAAAGTGTGTTTTTGTGGGAGAATCCACACTTCTCTGTGGATGAGTTTTTGGCCTTGTAGTGATGAAGATAAGCTTCCTAATGTCAGTAGAGCATGGATTCCAGTTGGAATAAAATTTTTAGGTCCACATATTGAGATGTGGATACACAGTTAAAGGATTTTGGTTTAGGTATGATGGTGTGCTGACCTAACACATTTGATGTTGTGTGAAGGATAAATATGTATTACATTCTTATGTGGGATCAATTATAGGTCCATGTTGAACTATCTTAAGATGTTTTAAGATTTTAATTATGGTGCATTGTGTGGATGAAATGTTTTGGAGCCAACAAGTTACATTTTGAGTGCTACATCCAATTAGGCTGACCTAATTGATGTTATACTTGATGAAGATATATAAGTTAGATTGTTTTCACTGTCTTGGGGAATTTTAAGTAATGTGTTATGTGCGTGGTGTGAATTTGAACAGAGTAGTGCAAAGTTAAGTTATGAATGTTAAGTTGAAGATGATAATTATGCAAATGAAGAGTGAGGTAGAGTGTTGAATCAGAATCAGATAAAGATTATTTATTGCGCTTCAATGGAACTATAATCATGCATATATGAGATGCAATTGAAGTGGTTTAAAATAGGTTCTGAGCTACCATCTCTAGATTCTATATTTTCTCTATGAATAGTGAGTCCACCTATAGTGAGTATTTCTGTAAATATGGGTATGTGCAGGATCATGATGGGCCAAAAAGTGGCGATATGATGGGTATTTGAAGGGTATGTGGCTGATGAATTTTTTTTACCCAAAATTAATGAAATGAAAAGGGTTTTTAAAGGAGATTCTCAGCTTTCCACCAATATAAATTATGCTTTACTTTTAATTTAATAACTAATTATTATTCATTTTCTAATTGAATTACGACTAAAGTCCTAATTGATAGGCTGATTGAAAAACATCTATAGCTTTCAAATTGTATCACATTTTTTGAATCTGAAACATGCGTCACATTCTATGCTTCGTATACTATAGGATTAAAAAAAGAAAATTGAATTTCATGAAGTTTTGACCAAGTTAAGGTGGTTAGACGTACGAGTTTTTATATTTTTTAAAAGTTGTAATAAAAAAATCATAATTAATTATTTACTTAGAAAAAAATTAGAAAAAAATATGCATCACATCGGGACATGAGTCCTCTACTTATATCTAAAATATTATAAAAAAATATTATCATTTTATTGTGGTTAGGATGGTCAGACAAACACCTACTTATTTTTTCCCTAAAATTTAAGTACTACTGCATTGAAATTTCAAATTTTCACCAAATAGATTTTGTTCTTTTAAAAATAAAACTAGTATTTTAGAAACTACATTCAATTTGCTACAAATTCTATTGTTACATATTTTTGAAATAATATAGATAAATTATTCAAATTTTTACGTCAAGCTGCCTAACTTTGATTTTTCTAATTTTTTTGCCACTTAAGGGCATGTTTTTTCTATGATGATCCTGCACATACCCATATACTATAACTAGTTATAACATATTGTGAGCTAATTCTCACTGTGGTTTTTCTCCTTTTGTGTTTTCCACGTAAAAACTTGGTGTGCATGTGTTATGTAATGTTGTGGATTTTTCATGCTTCCATTCCTTATTACAGTTGAATGTGCTTTGGTGATTCGATGTTTAATGTTTTTTTAGTTTAAGAGAATATTAATTCACCCCCCTCTCAGTTTTTTGGGTGTTCAACAATAAATTTATATATGAACATGATCATGGATCAATTGTAATATGTATAAATGAAAAGATGAGATTCATCTATTTGGAATTATGTAAAGTTATACCATTCATGCATTGCACAATTATGTTATTAAAAATGAATTTTTTCATTTCTATATTTTGGAAACTTGAGTTATTCACATTCTGAGTTAAAACTAAGGTGAAAATTATTGGGTAAACATTGGGTATGTTACATGAATGATGACCATTTAGAATTTTGATACAATGATAATAAAATCCATCTATGTAAACATACATACATATCTATAGAAAAATATAAGATGTTGAGATCATTTAAAAATTGCATATATAATCCTAGTATATATAAATATAGCAATGGAATAAAGAAATATGGTAATATAATCATTAAAAATACAACACATGCATCTAAAAGAATTATAATATAATTAGGATGTCAATCATGTTATTTTTGCCTAAGATGATCTCTAACACCTTCGATGCATACAACAACATATCAAGAAATGCATGCAATAACTCATTGGAAAACATAGTGACCAATGTAAAATAAATAATCACATCAATAGATATTAATGAAAATGGTGAAATAAAAACACCAATAAGTACATGTGGGCATTACAAAAGGAAACCAAGGGATTTTTGATCACATGTGGTTTGGTCCATATAAAATTGTAGATGACTATGGTCATGTAATGTGTGCAATCTTTAGGGTGTAATACGAGACTTGATAGAGCTACTAGTTCATGGTTAGCATCTTAAGGTTTACTTCATGCAAGTAATGATTTATTACCTTGTACATTTTTATTGTACATGTGTGTGTCCTAATTTTTTGTCTTGACACTAGCTGGTCAAGTTGAAGTATGGCTATCCCAATCTCCTCTTTGTGTGCATTTTTTTGGTCTTCTCCTAGAAATATAAATTCTCACTATGCCTAAAAGAACACACATACCCAACTAGAGCCAATGTTGGGAATCAATATAGTGCTATCAAATTTTTCTTGAGTGCTATCTCCCTTGTAAATTTGGACCTTATATTAGCAATCACATATAATTGATCCAAGAAATACTCATCTTATTTTTTGCATCCCTTTTGTCATAAGGTATATTCTATTCCCAAACTGAGATTCCGAATCCTTTTTATTGTGCTATATTTTAGAGTCATGGTTTTAACAATCTCTTTACTTGCATACCTTATGATATTAATTGCTTATTATTCCTAAAGCATTACTATCGATATTTCCATCTATATATAATTTTTCAATGTCAAAGATGTATGAAACCCTTACCACAATACCTTTGGCATAAGTTATTAAGGACAAGAAAATGGATTAGAGGTAAATAACATAGAAGATAACGAAATACACACAATACATTCACCTAAAACCCTTCTTTCTCCTTATATAGAGCTGAAGTAGAATGTACCCTAGCTCCATTTGTTTTTATCTTTTTATGTATTGATGGAGGAATGTGGTTTCTTATACAAGTAGCTTGATGTTAGGATTGATAGGATGATAGATCAAATAGATAGGGTAAGGATATGATGATGGAATATTAGCTAGGCCATGGAAGAAGTAGATAGAAAATGCAACAACTTAACAGTGGCATGAGAAGAGATGATGCAAATGGGATGTAAATCCTTTCATTTATAGAATTTTCATGAGAGAAATTAAGGGCTAAAATGCATTAAGTGATGGATGGATAAAATTGATTGGCGATTAAGACTAGGATCAAAGTTGTAGTCAAGTGACAAGTGTCACATGAGGAATAAGGATAGGTATAGGATTAGGATTAGGGAAACATCCTTATGTGGATGGATAGGATTAAGAGGTGGGATATTAAGTGAAGAGATGAGATGGAAAGTTATTTTGACTTTTGGGAAGTGTCTAGATTCCATGAATCTAAACAAGGTCTTAGTTAGGCATGTGAAGGGGGCACTTGTCACATGAGGACAAATTTAGATTATGATCCATGTGAAGAAGATGGAGGGATATGATTAGATGGAAAAGGATAGAGGATCAAGGAAAATTAATTAAATAAATAAAGTATTTATTTAATTAATGGGATCATGATGGGCTAATAATTAAATAAATAGTAAATATTTATTTAATTAAAGGATTATGACAATGGACATTAATTAAATAAATAATAAATATTTATTTAATTATTGGATTAGGATAAGAGATATTAATCAAATAAATAATAAATATTTATTTAATTGATGGATTAGGATAAAGGTGGGAAAAGATGGGAATAATTAAATAAATAATATTTATTTATTTAATTAATGACTAAGGATAGGCTGAAATGAGGTGTTGTTGGGCAAGGTCACATTTTAGGTGTCTACAATTATAATGTATTATTGACTCCTAATCCCCAACATTTCCTACTATGTTATCTTATTGGATTCACAAGTTTGGTCCTTTCTTTACTTACATTCCTTATGGGATGAATTCATTGGCATCCCTAATGCTCAACTCCTAATAATTTCCTTCACATATTTTGTTGAAATCAGTGATGTAGAGATACCTTTATTTCCTTTCATTTGAGATGAAGTATGATGTACTCCAAATTACCATCCTTGAGAAGTGGGATGGTTTATGGGGTATCTTGGACACCTAATGCATAACTCTCAATCCTCAAAAAATTTGAAACTTATACATTATGTATTGTTCACTCCCACCTACCTCCTTGCATGACCCACAATACCATTAATGACTATATTTGATGAAATAGCTACCATAATGGTGTTTTACCACCCAAAAATATTTTTTCATATCAAGAGTATGAATTTGAATACAAATTCAAGTGATGGATGATGACAAACTTGCTTTCATTAATGTGACAATTGTGTTTTTGATGTGATTGATTTCCATGTAAGCTCTAAGCTACTAGTTAGAATATTTTGTGTGGTTTATTCTTAATTAATTATTGGAGGGATTCAACATCCAAAAAAAGTGCTATATATGCCATTTCATATTTTATATTAAGGGTGAGTGTAGGATCACGGGGGTCCAAAAAGTGGCAATATGACAAAAAAGTGGCTGATGACTTTTTTATCCAAATTTGATAAAATGAAAAGCGTTTATTAAGAAAATTATCAACTTTCCAAAAATACAAGATATTCCTTATTTGGAATTAAATAATAATTATTATTAGTTTTCTACATACATTTCGACTAAAGTCCTGATTGATAGGCTGGTTGAAAAACATCTATAAATTTTAAATGATTTCATATTTTTTGAATCTGAAAGATGCGACACATTCTATGATTCCCATACTATAGGATAAAAAAGTAAAAATTTAATTTCATAAATTTTTGACCAAGTTATGGTGGTCAGACAAACAAGTTTTAATATTTTAAAAAAGTTTAATAAAAAAATCATAACTAATTATTTACTTGCAATTTTTTTTTAAAAATGTGGCACATTCAAGCATGTGTCCTCTAATTATATTGAATGTTTCAAAAAAATATATTATTTTTTTTTTGTACTTAGGTTGGTCATACATACACTTGTTTTTTATTTTTCCTTAAAAATTTAGTCCTACTGCATTGAAATTTCAAAATTTCACCAAATAGATTTACCTTTTTCCAAAAAAGGAATAGTATCTTAGAAACTACACTAATTTTCTAAAAAATCTATTCTTACATATTTTTAAAATTATGTTAATAACTTATTCAAATTTATATGCCAAGTTTCCTAACTTTGTTTTTCTAAATTTTTATTGCCACTTAAGGGACTAGTTTGGACCCCCATGATCCTACACTAACCCTCAAAGGTTAGTGATTTGTACATATTTATGTGGATGTAATTTCAAGAAAGATTTATAGTATCAATATTTTCATATAGTCACCATTAGAGTAGCTCATTTTGCAATTAATAAAGAAGAAGTTATTTTGAAATAGGTTTTTATAACTAAATTTATGGATTAAATAGTTATATATTTTTAGAAAATCTTCCAAGTGATGAAGTGTGTTAGGTTCTTCTTAGCTTAGGGTTTTTACTCACCACATTTTCTACTATGAATCTAATATTATTTGATAAGTATCACATAGTTTTAATGCATTACAAATGTTATTTGTAGTGACATTTTTAGTATTACATATGGATTTATATAAGTTTTGGGAGGGATTATGAAGCATGTTTACTTGTTTTTTATTAGATAAGCAAGGAAGGGTCTTGATCCCATATAAAGAAAAAATAGAGAAAAATAGCTCAAAAAAGAAAATTGACCAAACACAACAAATTAGTTAGAAATTATAGGACAAGAATAGCTACAAAAAACAAACAAGTAGAAAAGGAGCCACTAGCAAAAGATAGAACATAAATAAAACCCAAAGAGGAACAGTTCAAGCACTAGAGCTAGAAACCATCAACTTTTCCTCCAAGGGCATGTTAAGAAAAACCATGACCTTAGAATTACATATATTCTTATGTTGCACAATTGTTGAAGAAGAATCAGAAACAAGAATTGAAATATCTTGACCAAAAGGGGAAGAATCCCCTTTGGAGTAATTATTAGTAAAACAACATATACTTTAGCTCAAGAATTCATAACCAAGCTTGAAGAAACAATATTCATAGTTAAGACACATTTTTCTAGAGAAGGGGTAGCACGGGCCTTAGGGGAGGCAACACACATAGCATTAGGAGCAACCTTGTCCAAAGACAATACAAAAAAATCCACAACGAAAGCAACACCCACAACAATAGGATTATTCATCCGTGTAGAAGGAGAGGGAGGTCTTGAATCATCACCATTAGAAGAATATTATACAACAGGTTATATCATTAAATGTTCACTGTAAGTGTGGAAAATTAAATAAGTAATAACAACTAAAACACTTAATGAAACATTATATCAACATTAAACATGAATTAAACTAATTTAAAAACACAAAAAGCTTGAATGTGTCCCGTTGTCTCCTATCTCCAAAGATTTATCAAGTTACAGAGGCTCTCAGATTTGTAAGCACCGTAATTGTTTACAATTCCTATCTAGAGAACGAAATGGATGCTAAATGCAATGGTGTGATGATTGCTAATGATTTCTAAGTGATATGAAGCTACTGTAAACTATCCTGACATGAACCCTGCTAAATGAAAGCTACAGTAAAAACTAATGATGCTACTGTGATTCTACATCTAATGATAATTGATGCTAATGACAATGCTAATGCTTAAGATGCTTGAGAGCTAAATCTTGCAGATTAAGTTTGCATAAAATATGATAATTCTTGGGATCATTTTCATGCTTTAGAAGGTTGTATATATAGATTTCTGGCAATAGTTTTGTACAGGGGTAACACAATAGAGGTTGAGATTAAATTTGGAGATTTGAATGGTAAGAGATGAGAAGGTGGAGCTGATCATGAGGATTGTTCCTCCCCATGAAAATACTAGGCAAGATGTGAGGAAAGATTTGAGGAAGAAGATTAAGAGGATTGCCTCCAGGTTTGTCCCTGAGGCTTTTCTCGTGAATGCCAGTTAAATTAATTAGATTTGAAAAATATAATTTTATTGGTGAGTGAATTGAGGGATTTGATTTATGCCTTTATTTAAATATTTGTGATTTATTTAAATTAGCAAAAAGGGAGATAAATAATTTAATTAAATAAACTATAGAAGTTTGTTTATTAAATTAAATAGAAGAAGTATGATAATTAAACAATAAAGTATAAAACTTTATTTATTTAATTAAGGTTGAATATGATGTAATAATTAAATAATGCCAACTATAAATTTGTTTATTTAATTGAAACTAAAGAAATGGGAGAATTTAGAATGTGAACTATTTAAATAAGTATTTAATTTATTTAATAGTAGATGGATTTGAATATGATATTTAAATAAAATTTGTTTATTTAAATAAGATGAAAATAATTGAATCAAGATTGAAGAATTATGATGAACTATTTAAATAAATATTTCCTATTTATTTAATAGTAGAATATTTTAAGGATTAATTAATTAAATAAGTCGTATTTAATTAATTAGATTTCTCCTGACTATTTTTAGGTGTATACATTTTTCCCCTCTTTGAAGTGATGTGTTTACGCATTGCTTCAAAGACAATTTTGTGCTGCTGTTGCTAGTATTGACAAAAAAAATTCAATGTGCCCCAGACATGATTTTCAGGTGATTAATGGATATATGCCCCCTCGGGAGATAAATTAATGAATTTTTGATTTTTTTGAAAATTTTCAGATTTTTTTCAAATTTTTATGATTTTATTATGATTTGATGTAGATTAGATAAAGATTTGATGATGAAATAATTTATCTTCCGATAATTGATGAAGAAAGTGGCCCTGGATGAATTTCAATTAATCTCCCCTTTTAAAAATTAAATAAATCCCATTAAAATTCTTTTTCAAATAACCTATAAAAGGTTAAAAAGGTCCTTTTCAACTTCATTTGCACATTGTGACTTTTGAAAATTTTGTGAGAGATATTTTTGTGCCACTTGGAGCAATATGTCGATTCCATATCACACCCACCATTTCAAGTGTGTTCGATGACATCAATGGTCGGCCATGTTCGGACCTCCGGTATGTCTATTTTTTTCCTTGGTTTTTGTGAATTTTCCTTTCTTTGTGTATTTTTGAATTTTTGATTTTTTATATATTTTTAGCATGTTCAAAGTTTTAAAATCCATTGTAGCGCTTTTATAATTTTAGCACTTAGGAGGTCTGTTAGCACATTAATAGGTTAAATTAGTGCTTTGCAAAGTTTAGCGTTTAGGATAGACGTTGTAGCACTTTTGTAAGATACATTAGCACTTTCGAAACTTTAGCACTTCGGTTAGATTTTGTAGCACTTAGGCTTCTTGTTTTAGCATGTTCGAAGTTTTAGTGCTTTGACCCAAAGCGTTAGTGCTTTAACAAAATAGAATGATGCTTTTGATAAAATGGCGCTTTGTCCATTTGTAATAGCACTTTTATCTGATGAAATGGCGCATGTCATTTTTTTAGCGCTTTGAATGCCTTTTTTAGCGCATGTAAATCAAAGTGTTGTGATTTTTGTCAATTTGTTCTTGATTTTGTCGATTTATGATCGTATCAGCTGTTGGTTTGATATGAATGATTTGTCTAATCAAATACATGATTTTTTGACCTCATGATAGGTGAAGTATGATTTTTTTTTTTTTATGATAACTATCCTCATGATAGGTGAGGAATAATTATGATTGACATACCTCATGATAAGCAAGGTTGATTTGATGCATTGATGATTGACCTCATGATAAGCGAGGTTGATTTGATGCATTAATGATTGACCTCATGATATGTGAGGTTCAATGATGTTTGCTCATGAGATTTGATCAAAATTCTCACCAAGAGATGATTTGATTTGATATGGTAATTTGATGTTTTTGATGATTGACATGAATTTATTGACTTTGATCTTGTTATGATAATAGGAGTGATTGGGGAATCTCCAGGTTCGAGAGAAATTCCCTTGGACATTTGATCTTATACCATAGTTGGCACATCCTGAGATGACTATTATCACACATTATGGATTGTCTCCCCTTCTATATATGCCCCAGATTAGGATTAATCAGGGTTTGTTGACAGTGCTAGCTGAGAGGTGGCATAGCGAGCACAACACCTTTCATCTTCCTATTGGTGAGATGACAGTCACCCCAGAGGATGTCTGGCAGATTCTACAACTTCTGATTGTTGGAGATATTTTCACATATGATTCTACAGAGCAGGGTGGGACTGATGCCCTTCATAGAGTGTTTTAGGATGATCATATTGCTAGAGAGTGGATTCCATGGTGTGAGATGGTTGATTCATATGCCACTTTTCCTACAGTACTTGCTAGTTTCATCGAAGGATTTCTTAGTCCTGATTGCAGGTCTAAGGGATTCTCGGTTGGTTGGGGCCAAGTTTTAGAGAGTATGGTTATTCATGGCACTATATTTGCTTGGGGCATGTGTATGATTGCCCATTTATATCATGATTTACATGCAGCTATGTATCTCAGTGGTCGGAGTTTATCGATCGGTGTTACTTTGCTTCAGGTATGGGTGTGGGAGCACATAGCTATCACACGTCTAGTTCTAGTTAGACATAGGCCACCCATGAGACCTTATGTGTTCAGATATGCCAACCAGCTTACTCAGTCCAACCTGGGTAAGTTAGAGTATTGGAGGAGAGTTGTTAACGACATAGAGTCTGTGACATGGTGTCCCTACCTAGATTGTGATCATTGGGATGATGATGATATTCGGCTACCATTTCTTTGTCAGTAGTTGATCCTGATTGGCTGTGCTCGTTAGGTATTGGAGATATTCTTGATCAGACAGGTGTATAGATAGTATGGGATGGTACAGAGTATGCCCCAGGGTGTTTCTCATTACACTCATCATGAGTCAGATATTGTAGATTGGGGGCCTTGTTTGTCATATGCTACTTCCATTCAGGAGTATCAGGCTTTACAACCATTTGAGTGGGACATTCGACCAAAAATTGTCGAGCCTTCGATTACAAATGACTATGCTGAGTATTTCACTTTGCATCTATTTCCATGCCTTACCATTCTAGATGATCTTGCCCCATTACCTGTAGAGGAGGACGTTCTCGTGGCACATGGTCAGAGATAGAGGAGAGAGGACGTTGGAGAGGTTGAGGCAGAGGATGTTGGTGTGGTTGGTGAGGTAGATTTCAAGCTTGAGGAGGATGTCGGTGTCGAGGAGGATGTTGGTGTTGAGAGCAATAGGGATGATAGTAGTGGGGATGATAGATTTGATAGTGGAGAGGTTGCAGGTGGGTCGGGCCTTATTTTAGATTTACCATATGAGACTATGCCTTGTAAGAGGCAGGTTGTGGGAGGTATTTCAGAGCGGTTGTAGATAGCGGATCTCTAGGTTCAATTAGAGACTACTCAAGAGCAACTTATTTAGGCATAGGGTTTACTAGAGAAGACCCAGGCTCAGATGTAGGCATACGCTGAGTTGCATGCAGAGACTCTAGCATCAATGCAGGCTCAATTAGCCACAACTCAATCACAGATTGTAGCATTGACAGCCGAGAGGGATACATCTAGATAGACTATAGGGGCAGCCTACACTCAGATTACTTCTTTGACAGTTGAGAGGGATGCGGCCAGGTTTGCAATAGAGGGTGCTTAGGCTACTATCGATAGATTATAGAGACTAGTTGATGGTACCTCTCTGGAAGATTATATGCAAGAAGTTGCTTGTATTGGTGAGGAGATTGAGTTTTATAGAGCGAGATATTATGATGCAGTTCTTTCTGAGCATAGAATCAGCTTTGTGAGTTCTCATTCTACCAGGTCACGTTCTAGGACTGTCAGTGCGGGTGTTACACAACCTCTACATAGAGATCCCAGGGATCCTAGTTCCTTTGGTAGTAGGGGTCCTGATCCTGCCATGCCTACATCGTCTGGAGCTAGCAACACTTGATTTGTTGTCTGTGTTACATTTGATATGTGATGTACACTTTGATTATTTTGATATACAACCATTTTTGATGTTATATCTCTCTTCATTTCAGACATCATTGTATACTTGACATTGTGATTTTGATATATATGAGATGTAGTGGATTTTTTAGTATATTATGTGTTCTATATGATTCTTTGATGGGTGCATTTTCTTCTATGTTTTATATGCTATGTGATGGTTTTATTGTTATGATGGTATGCTTTGATATGATGTTGTTCTATCTATGATGCACATAATGGTAATGTATGGATGCATGTTATATGGATACATGATGAATGCAGATTCATGATTATGGATATAATGCATTTAAATGATATACTATATGTGATGTAAATGCAAATATATGATGTAATAAAATGGATGAAAAATGTTGAATGATACATGATGCAATAAATTGATGGAGTTTATGATAAAATGGATGGATTATATATGGATATGTGATATGTGATATAATAAATGGATGGATTTAATGAGATATGATGATAATGTGTGAAATGATAGAGATATATGTTTGTTGATATTTTGTTATGATATGATGAGAATGCAAAAATGATTTGATTGAAATGTATGAATGATGACATGATGATGTAAATGCTTTTAATCTATGTAAATGAATATGATGATGCAACTATATGATCATGAGGATGTTTTTTTTAATGTCAAGTATACTAGTCTATTATGATAAAAGATAATCATTTAATCAATGATTCACCAATTTTTTAATAAATAATCTGTAGATGTAACACTATTATGGATGCAATCTACTTTTACCATGAAAATCTACATGTAAACATAGGCATTTTAACAATACTTTTGTGCTTTGTATCATCATTGAGCATTAAAATGTTGAAAGCGAGTACAAGCATCAAAGGTATAATGTAAACCGATGATGACTTGAGTACTACTTTCATGATTTTTGATATTGCAAGTGAACACAAACATCGAGGTATAATTAAACCAAGATGACTAGCATTTCTTCCATAAAAAAACAAGAATTAACCACTTTCCTATGTGAATTGGAATGTCATCCATGATACTTTGTAGAGCATTTCTCGCGACAATTCACATAGTAATTATGATTAATTCATAGACATCAGACAAAGAAAATACCATTTCTTCTTCTTGGCTTCTCTAGTTCAATACATCATTGAGTTACTCCAAATAAATGATAACAATGATCAAAGTACAACTTATCCAAATTTTGCTTAGTATTTCAATCATTATTCAGATTGGATCATCCATCTTGATTTTGTGATGTTTTTGTGTTTTTGAGATTTTGGATCAAACTAACCTAAAGACCTATCCTAGGGGACTTAGGGGCTGATCATAGATTAGCCTTTCCTATGTTATACACACAAAGACCACGTAGTTCGACTGACACAAACTCATATTTTTGGCTTTTTGAGACCGAATTTTTGACTTGTTTTTGGTTTTTTGTTGTGATATGGATGTTTGATGTGTTTTCAATGGTGATTGATATTCCATGTTGGTTTGTGCTTCAATTTTTGTTTTTGTCTAACTGTTATTTGTCCATATGATTAAGCTCAAGTTTATGGTGCCCCCAATGATTTTCAGATGTTTCCCCCAAGCTAGTGTGAGACATGACCACGTGATATGATGTGATAATGGATGAAAAAATGATGATGGTGAAAGCAAAAACCATGACATGAGTCCAAATAGATGGGGGAGCTGATTCAAATCACAAATAGCACCTATTTCTAGGTTTTCACTATATTTTTTTTATTGCACTTTTTAGTCTTTTTGTAAATTTTTTTGTGTATTTTTTTGTTTTTTGATTTTTTGTATTTTTTTGTTATGGAATGATATGATATGACCAATTGAAGGAACATGATGCCCCACAACAGAGGTAATGCAACCATGGATAAATGATAGATAAAAATTAAATATTCACTGTAAAACATGTCATACAAGCAACATATCTCTTGTTGAAAGATGATAATAGTCGATTGATTAAGGTGCTAGGAATGATTGATTCCATAAGGCATGATGATGATAAGTACTTAGGATCATTGATTCTCCTAAGTATGATAAGATTGATATTTTTTGATGATTTATTGACAAAAGATATGAGGATTGGATAATGTTTTAAAGCTAGGCTCAAATATGATTTGCATGATAAGATTCAAGGTTGCAAAGGGACATGGTGACATGGATTTTGATAAGCTAGGAGATATGGAATGGAAGAAAGCAAGCATAAAAATAATGAATGGTATGATCAAGATCAACTAGATAAGATAAAGACACAAGGACCAAGTTTTTTTCCCCTATTCCTCATCAAGACCAAGGATGGGAAGAAAGGATGTATCTAGTAAGAATGATAGAATACAGATAAGGTGAAGGATATGGTACATAGGATATGGAGGATATGGAAAAAGTGTATTGGATAAGATATATGATGTTCAAGAAGATCCTTACCCTTGTGAAGATCAAAGGTGGAAATGTAAGGAATGAGCATAGAAAGGATAATGACCATGAATGATAAGATGGATGAAAATTGTCCCTAAGTGTAGAGTGCAAGAGGAATATGGAAGATAGGATATGGATGATAGGGAAATGGAGGAAGGACTTAAGCATCAAGTTTCACAACCAAATATCCCTCTAATAAACCATGGAAATGGGAATTAGACTCCTAAATGTTGGAAGATTAATGATATGATGGAAGAATCTAAGGACTTATGCAAAGGTTTGGATTAAAGGAGAATGATGGGGGATGAATGTTGGATAATGGATAGGAGGTTGGAAGGTTCCTTGATGGATAGATGGAATGGATGGAAGGATCAATGTTGGCACACACCTTGAATGGTGGTGGAGTGAGAGGAAAAATGGATTTGGAAGGTGATAGGTTATTAGATGGAAAATTGGAGAAAGCTTTTGGATTAGCAAATTTGGATGCCAATTTAGATTTTATTGCTTCTATGAGACTTTTAGGAATCCATATGAATTTTGAATTTGACTTTTGATTTGTGGGCCTTTGTGGCCTTTGAAATTTTTCTTTCTGATTTATGGACCTTTGTGGTCTTTGAAAATTTCCTTTTTTCTTTGATGGGCCTTTGTGACCTTTTGAAAATTTCTTTTGATTTTGGATCAAATTTTCTTTTATTTTTGCATGTCTCTTCGAGGAGACATGTTGATCCTTTGATACATGTGGATTTTGATATAGAATATTTTGATATTTGGCACCTAAATTTCTTCCAAGAGCAATGGGAGGGGTGGATGGAGATGAATGATATGGAGGTATTATGGATGAGTTAATGTGGGTAGAATTTTGAAAGGGAATCAAGGATGTGTGCCGTTGTTGTTCTTGAGAAATAGGATATGGACCTAGGATAGAGGGAAGGTTTGATGTACTAGGATAGATGGAAGGTTTGATGAACTAGAATGAGGACCTAGGATAGATGAAAGGTTTGATGAACTAGGACACTTAGGTATATAATCAAGGTTGTGGTGATATGGGTTTCTTTGAATAGAAAGGGGTTCTAGGATACCTTGTTCATGAAGGCCTAATCCTTTTCCTTTGTAATTCATATTTTGACACATTCATTTACCAATGGGATATGTATTATTTATGAAACAAGATGCGAGTCCATTTTGGGGAGGGTATGATATGTATGAGAGGATAGGTGTTGGAAGTAAACCAGAATGGATAAAGATGGAGGATCTTAATTTATAGGTGTGGGGTTCATGGATAGCTTGAATAGGTGTGATAGGCTCTTGAGATGGAGATGATGGGGTGTTTTGATCTTGACTTGGAAAAGGATTATGAAGTGGTATGAAAGGCATATCTTGATCATGAGAAGGATAAACATCTTCATGGGATGAAAGGGTATCCTTGAATAGAAGCATGTCTTGATCTTGATGAGGAAGGTAATCATGAGATTTTGTAGAAAGCATGTCTTGATCATTAGTTGGTAAGACATCATTAGATAGGATGGAAGAACTATCATGCTCTTGTGATGCAATAGAATCATGAAATGGCATGGATTGATTAGATGATGTGGAAGAAGAAATTGGAAGGATACTTGTCTCTTGAGATGGAAGGGAATTATTTTGGATGAAAAGCGAAAGGAGGGGATCGTCATAAGATTCTTGAGAAATGGGATCTTGATCAAAGATTGGAAGAATTTGTGGAATGTTGATATCATTGGATGGAGTGGAAAGAATATTTTGATCTTGATGTGTAGGGAAGTCTATGCTAGTATGCTTTGTATTGTGAGATTGACATGAATAATTGGATGTTGAAGATATGATAGAAGAGGATGACTAGATGGAATTGTTAACTTGAGTGAAAGAATCTTGAGGAGGATGACTGGATGGAATTGTTAACTTGAGTGAAAGAATCTTGAGGTTTATTTTGGATTATGTTGGATGGAGATAAATGCATGACATGATAGTATTGTTTAATATCATTTGTGTTTGAGGATTTAGATTTTGGCTTATTAAAATTTTGCAAAAATTCAACGACATTGAACTTGGATGATGTAGTTTTTGGTGAAGAAGGTCTCATGTTCATTGTTTGGTCAAGAGGATATGGGTAGATATTTGGCAGCAGATATAGATTTCTATGTTTTCTCTTTGTATGTCTTGGAATTGTTGTTGAAGGTTTTCCATCTGCTGAGTTAAAGCATTCAATTGATCCTCATATATTTCAGCCATGGTGGTTTGAGTTTCAATTTCTTGTTCTTTGGATTTTTGACTCTTGTTGTGAGGGATTTCTTGACAAACGTTGTGGATTTCCAATTCCTAATCATAAATTTCACTATTTGATTCTGTTTTGACTCTTTTGTGTTTTTTTTTGGATGATCTTTATCTGGATTTTAATGATTTTGGAATACACAACACTCAAATGAAGACAATTGTTTTTAAGAGTTGTAATCTAAACAGATAGTGTATGTTCAAAAGAACCACACATGGTCCTATTTTCACTAGTTTGATAACAATAAAGCACTTCAAACATACTCACTCTTAATAGTCGAAAGGTCATTGTTATACTCAACAACCCACATCTTAAAATTGCATTGACTCACACAACCGTGTCACCCCCTAGAGGGTGCCCATGTTTTTGTCTTTTCTAGGCGTGCACTCAAGGTTATATTTCTTGATCCTATGAGAAAACGGTTCATGGAAATTATATGGTGAGTGTCTTGGGGGAAGATTTTTTCCTCCCCTTGCACTGTGAGTATTACAATGTCTAGTTATTGACTCAGTTGGATACTACACTAGGTTCTTAGAAAGGGTTTCTGTTCAGAGTGGCAATAATAGAATCCCTTAGGAGACCTCCCAACCTTTAGAACAAAGGTTTTAGGGATGGTTGTCTTGAACACTTCTGACAAAAGTGGCTTTCCCCAAATTTGCTTTAAATTTTATAGTGGGGTGGAAAACCTGACTTTGGTTTGAACCCACTTAGGTCATTCCTGTAGGGTGAGTACTTTTTCCCACTACGGCAGGCCTTCTAAAGGATGTAATAAAACTTGAAGAATACATAAAAAGGATGAGTCTGGCTTTTTGGATCACCCAGTTAAGGGGAGAGCATATGCCTATCACCACACAAACACATAAATCAAGTTGTTCAATTTTTAGAGCCCAAACTACAATTTTCTATCTATGTGAAGATGTTGCTTCACAAAAAGACATGGTGTAAATTTTAAATCCACATTGAAATGTTTGGTGACTATCCTAGGATTGATAAAATTTTAATCAAGTGAATTCCCTAGGATTGGTTCATTTTAATTCAAATCCAAAAACCAGTGAGTTTCTAATGTTATTTTTAACCAACTTTGACAAAACTTGTGTAGAAGGTTAATTTTAAGCCCAAAGTAATGCTAGTTGGTCCTAAAGCATGAATGAAAAATAACATATGATGGGTTATTTTCCCAAGAGTGTTTGAAAACACTATTACAATGGATATCAAATGCTTTTTATTTCACTTCAAGGCTCCATGTTCTTCTTAAAACCTACAATAAATGCTCAAAAATGTTAAATGAGATCAAGAAATAAGAAGATATAAGGGTTAGATGAATGATTAAGCATAAAAACCCTAAAAATTAGACCAAGTTACAATGTGATTTGACTTTAAATGTAAAATATAAAATTTTAATTCTACAAAAAGTGATAAATACCTACACCATTGCATATCTTATACAATTCTACTCCATTTAAAAAAAAAAAGTTTTGAAAAATACCTCTGTATGACCAAGACATGGCCATTTTAAGATTGACTGTCAAAGAGCTAAAATAGAGGTTAGAAGCACTAAATAATTCATCAAAAGCGCTAAAATAGTTAGAAGCGCTAAAAAAGACTGCAAAAGCACTACAAAATTTATCAGAAGTACTAAAACATTCAAAAGTGCTAAAACAAAGGTCAAAAACACTACATAATTTATCAAAAGCGCTAAAACAACTCGAAGCACTAAAACAGAGGTCAAAAGCGCTACAAAATTTATCAGAAGCACTATTTCATTAAAAGTGCTAAAACAAAGGTCAAAAGCACTATAGTTTTCATCGAAAGTGCTAAAACTGACATAAGTGCTATAGTTTTTGGCAGAAGCATTATAGAATCTTCTGATTGCACTAAAAGCATCATGCCAAATTCCTGTATGAAAGCTTTTTAGAAAAAAATGTTAAAAAGATGGGGTTAGGCCCCACGGTGGCTGCCAAAATGTAAGTTTGGAAAAGTAAATAAGTAATAACAACTAAAACACTTCTTAATGAAACATTATATCAAGATTAAACATGAATTAAACTAATTTGAAAACATAGAAAGCTTGAATACGTCCCATTGTCTCCTATCTCCAAAGATTTATCAAGTTATAGAGGCTCTTAGATTTGTAAGCACCGTAATTGTTTAAAATTCCTATCTAGAGAATGAAATGGATGCTAAATGCAATGATGTGATGATTTCTAAGTGATATGAAGCTACTATAAACTATCCTGACATGAAGCCTACTAAATGGAAGCTACTGTAAAAACTAATGATGCTACCGTGATTATAAATCTACTGATGCTATGATGCTATGCTAATATGCTAAATGATAATTGATGCTAATGACAATGTTAATGCTTAAGATGCTTGAGTGCTAAATCCTACAAAGTAAGTTTTCATAAAATATGATAATTCTCGAGATCATTTTCATGCTTCAAAAGGCTGTATATATAGATTTCCGACAACATTTTTTGCACAGGGCTAACACAACAAAGGCTGAGATTAAATCTGGAGATTTGAATGGTAAAAAATGAGAAGGTGGAGCTGATCATGGGGATTGTTCCTGTGAGGCCTACCTCTATGCTACATCTAGTAAGTAAACTATTTTAAGTTTAATTATTGATTATGCTCGATGACACCATTGATGATAGAAGATTTAGACATTTGTGTTCATGTGATGATTTGATTATGACTATGCTACATCTAGTACTTGAATTATTTTGAGTTTGGTTATTGTTTATCCCTATTGATACCATTGATGACAGGATATTTGAACATTTAAGTTAATATGATTATTTGATTTTGATTATGCGACATGCTAGCTAACTATGATGATTGATCTAATTTTATGCTGGTTATTGAGTTTGTTTAATTTGAATCTGAAAACTTAATGATGAATGAATGAAACAAGTGGTGTGAACCAATAATATTGCAATTAGATGAGTATGAAAATTAAGGTTAATGAAAATGAGATAAGATAGGTGGTTAATGATTTTTCAATTATGTTAGAGGATCTTTATGCTATACAAATTATGAAACTTGTGTGAATGAAATTGTGATTCAAATGGTTTGATTATTATATGAATATGATTTAATTGGATGGATTAACATGTGCATTGAGTGTGCAGGTACATTTTCCATGGCCAATGGAAATTAGAGGCAACTCTTGGGAACCCTAAGTAAATTAACTAGTGAAATCGAGCTAAAGTCCATATGCAGGGACTATAGTTCCATCATGTAATGTATTTTATTCTTGATGTTATTTGTGAATATTTTTAATTTGGTTTTTATTGCCATGCCAGTCCATCCAAGAGGTGAGTTGTCCATCCAAGTGGAAAAACTCAGACTTGAACTTTTAGGCACTTTTGGGGATTGAAAAGTGATATTTTTTAAGTGTTTTTATGGGTTTAAGGTACCTAGGGAAGGTATCTATGGGTTATGTACTTTTTTAGCTCAAAATAATGGGTTAGTCTCAAGATTGGGCACTCTTTTTGAGGCCTTAAAGAGGTTTGATGAAAATAAGGTTTGGGAAGTGGGATGGGGACTAGTCTCTTTCCATCCCTACTTCTCCAAGTAGCCTTGAAAAACTCCCAAGTCCTCACACATGTGTGAGAACACATGGGTGAGTGTGCCTGAGAGAGTGGATGGGAGGTTGAAAAATGTCATCTCCCTATTCAAAGAAATTCAAACTTGAGTTCCTATAAAGAAAACTCAAAACAAGGGTTATGGGATTCTTTTTGCATTCTTGATTTTGGTTGAATTTTGGTGGTTGAGGAGTTTGAAGAAAAAGATTGGAAGAAGAGGAGTTGTGTGGATCCTCAACCCATCCTTCCCTAAGATTGGTTTTGAGGTGGATTCACCACTCTTTTTGTTTCTCTATTTTTTTGTTTGAAAGATTAAATGTGTATGTAAAAATGTGCTTGGTATTTTATCTCTTATGTTTTGTTGTTATGCTTATTTCAAAATGCTTTTGGTGCTTGTTTTCTTGAGTTGTTGAATGTGGTTTATGTGATGGGAAAAGGGTTGTATAGGGATAGGCTCACCCAAAATTTGGGAAGATCATCCCTCATTGGGGATGGTATGGAGTAGGAACCTCCATGGGGAAGTTTAATTATTCCTTAAGAGGAGAGGCTCAAAAAGGGTATGAGTATCCATATGTAATTGTGAAATGGTAGAAATGGTTTTGGTGGTATGGGTTTTGGAGAAAGAGAAGATATTTAAGAAGGGTTGCATGTGAAATGATGGGAGTATGATATTGACTCATTTGTGTTGTTATTATTATAAGTTCCCATATGGAGTGTGTAGTCCACCCTCCATTCTCCACTTTGGATTCTTGATGAAATCCCATATTTATGTGAAAATCCATTGGGTAGGTGTGAAAATAATCTTGTTTGTATCATGTGTGCGTAAATATTGTTTTGCTTGGTTTTTTTTGTACCCGGTTCCCTCGGTTGCCTCCTAACTCAGGGGTGGTTGGTTTTCCAACCAAAGGTTGGGAGGTGAGCACTACTTTGGCTATGGAGAAAATGTTTGTGTTTTGTGTAGGTTGGAGAAAGTTATGAAGATTATTTCAAGATTGAAAAGGGTCACCTATTTTGTCAAATAATTATGTTATGAGGTGAAGATAACCTCACAAAAATGTAGCTACCTTTATTGATAGATGTGGGAGAAAATCGTGTATGTGTAATAGTGGTGTATATTTGCATGATGTTGTGACTCTATACATAAAAGTAAAAAGAATACTTTGTTAAATGAAAGTGCCATTGTTCTTTCATTGAAGTGATTAGGTATTTCAGTTTTGAGAATATAAATGTTAGTTTTAAAATAAAGTTTCCATATTTCATTCATTTTCTTAAAGAAGAATGCTATATTTTACTAAGAAACATAAAGTGTGTATTTTGGGAGAGGGATGTAATGTTGAGATGTAAAGATTTATAAATATGTCTTTTGTTATAAGAAATGAAATGAGCTAAATATAGATTTGAGCATTATTTCTTGTAGAAAGAAGAAAAAAATCATATAGTTTTTCTTGTACTCGACAATGTCATATTTGATTTAAGTGTGTAAAGAGGACGTAAAAAAAACCACTTTTCTAGTGTGCAAGAAAAGAATCATGAACATTATATGGTAATGGAAAATATTATTCTATTATAAATATTTTACACCGAATCCTATTTGGGTAAGAAATTATACCATGATGAAGGTAGATACACACATTTTAAAAGTGATTGTGCAATATTCGAGTTTACCTTATTTGCATACATTAAATTTAGAAATTTTATATCGAGCCTCTATGGTATTTTGATGAATAGATTAGTTAAATACCTTAGTCTACTTCTCAGGATAAAGTAAGTTAGCCGAGATGGAATAAGATATGTTCTGTACAAACTAGGATATATATGCATATGACTCTACTGTAATCCATGTTATTCATTTCAACCTTCTTGCACATTAAATAAAACATTTCCATGCATTCATGTATGAGGCTTGCTCTGGAATAGTCAAGGAACCAAAACGTTAGGCTATTTCTACTATAAGCAGATAATTTCTTTAGAGGCGACTTGAATAGGATTATAATATTGTGTTGGGTATTTCTATTGTGTACATTCAATCCCAAGTCATATAACCGAGGATATGGATATTCAACATAATTAATAAAAATATAATTGTACATTTATCAACATCTTTATCTCTACCCACTATAGCGTTACATCTTCTATTCCATTCTCCTAGTGACGATGAACTGAAACTACAAATGATTTAATAGAAATGCTCATTGATCTACTACATTTACCTTGAGTGAGTGTAGTCCAAAAGAGGGGTAAGATCCCTTTGAATAACCTTAATCTCCAATCGTCTTGTAATAGCCCATCATAAACCTTATTCGTTGACAGGAGAGTCTATGATCCTCAGCTTGCAATACATGAATCCAATGAGTTGATATGTAGTCTAGTGCTCTGAGTGAATTTTTTGTGGCACCATAATAGACTCTATTTTTGTGAACAAACCTTCTCTTGAATCAACGCATATAGTTGTCACCTCACCCCTTACACCTTTGGAATTGGATTTCTTGGTAACCTATGTGCCAGTGAGAGTATGATTGGTAGTCACAACCAAAGTGTATAACCAAAAAGTTTGTAGTATAGTGTTCTATGACTTAGTTTTGGTGGTTTACACTTATTTGTTTCTTGCATGGGATGTTGTAGTTAATCCCGTTACTATGTGTATCTCTATCAAGGAATCACCAATAGTCTCCGATTGAACCCATGTGCTAACTGTCTCATGTACTACACCGATGTTTATGATTTTCATTAGTATCCATTTAGCAGATAGCTAGGTGGAGTTAATAGATTGCCACTAATAGTGGAGAAGGGGTATTGGGTGTAAATGCAAAATTATTTATGTAGCGAATGGGGGTCAATCTATATGTTCAAACACCAGGTCATTAACTCCCTGCCAACGTTGAAAGAGTGTTGTCAGATCAACCTTGGGGGCTTGCGTCTTCCAACTCCGATGCATTGTAGCCATGAGGTGATAGGAGAAGAGCTTGGAATTGATGCCTAAAGTGTATTGGCAATTGTGTGCCTATAGGCTGGTCACTTACACAAATCTTGCAGGAGTTGTCACCAAAAGAATTTAGGGCTGCGTAAATTTCTTTGAGGTAGTCTTTAAAATATATTTATACCACTGAGTATACTTGAGCCTCTAGGTTTCATGCAAAATTTTCACTGAATAAGAAGCAACTACTTCCTTTGACTTTGTGATTGGGAGTAAACGTGCATCAGAGCAGGAAAATAGAGAGGATGTGGTTTAAAAGTAGGTCACTATTCTTTGGGAGTTTAGCAACCCACTTTGCTCCATACTTGTTGCACTGCCCATCATATTAAACCTACATTTTCGGAAGCATAAACTGAGATAAATGGTGCATCGTCCTGCTATGTGAAGAAGCGGGTAAATAAAAAATATAATATGCTAATGATTTAGGGTTGGAATATGGACATTCAAAAATAGACTTTGTAATATGCTTAAGTCCGTTAAATTTTTCCTTGCCGTCTCATGAAATAAAGTTTATTGCTAAAATTTTTTGTCGCGGAACATAAGTCTTCTCTCTTTCAAAAAAAATCATTGTTATAAACATATGCACATATTTTAGAGTTCACGTTTTTATACATTAATAATGATTATACTATTGAAGCGGTGCTAATGAAATTGTCCTTTGAACCTTCTCTTTAAATTATCTCAAGTGTTATGCTAAGATTCTCTTTTTCTCCCTCTTACATAAGTGATGTGCTTTTTCCCCATTATATTCCTCATATTATATCCCTTGTATTGTTTTTCATTATCTTGTTTAATTTTAAAGATCTTCTAAAATCAAGGCATTTGACATGTTAGAAAATGTTAGAAAATGACTAGGTTTCCATGTTCCTAGATAAATGAGTTTTATTTTTAAAGTGAGTAGAATTTTAAAATATATTTATATATGGTTAAAAAATATATATATATCCCTATGCACTTTAAAAAGTGGTTCTAATAAATTAAATAAGATTTTATATAAGGATAGAGACTACAACTACTAAGAAATATTTTTTAAAAGAAAGATTCTTTTTTATTTGATCCTCTTCCTTTCTTTAAAAAGGAAAATAACAAAATATAAATAAAAAGGATTTAATATATATTTATTTGTATATAATCTTATGGATTTAAATTTTATTCCTTTGAATAAATAAACTTTATATATATGTTTTTTTTTGGGATAAGTAAATAAAAATAAATAAATCAATAAATAAATAAAATAAAGAGGGGATACATTAATATCGAAAAGTGAGGAAGTTTTAATACTAATGTTAGTAATTGTTGAATGAGCGCAGTGATACCGATTACAATTAGAATAATTTGAACTACATCTTAACAAGTGAGAAATATTATTTGAACATATTAATAAGTACTTTTAAGGGCATTGTAGATAGTCTCTAACCACACATAGTTATCTACATCTACTATGCTCCACTCTAGGGTGACATCTCAAGGAGATATCACATAAGCAACATCTCTCGACATCTATTTTAGGCAACCGTGTGTATGAGTGGTTGGTCATTACTAATTACTTTGCAATGTTATCACAAAAAAAAAGTGTTAGTTGCGTTTTTTCCCTAATGTAAAATATGGGCATTACAGTTCCTCCCCATGAAAACACTAGGCAAGATGTGAGGAAAGATTTGAGGAAGAAGATTAAGAGGATTGCATGCAGGTTTGTCCCTGAGGCTTTTCCTGTGAATGCCAGTTAAATTAATTAGATTTGAAAAATCTAATTTTATTGGTGAGTGAATAGAGGGATTTGATTTATGCCTTTATTTAAATAATTTTAATTTATTTAAATTAGCAAAAAGGGAGATAAATAATTTAATTAAATAAACTATAGAAGTTTGTTTATTAAATTAAATAGAAGATGTATGATAATTAAACAATAAAGTATAAAGCTTTATTTATTTAATTAAGATTGAATATGATGTAATAATTAAATAATGCCAACTATAAAGTTGTTTATTTAATTAAAACTGAAGAAATAGGAGAATTTAGAATGTGAAATATTTAAATAAGTATTTAATTTATTTAATAGTAGATGAATTTGAATATGATATTTAAATAAAATTTGTTTATTTAAATAAGATGAAAATAATTGAATCAAGATTGAAGAATTATGATGAACTATTTAAGTAAATATTTCCTATTTATTTAATAGTAGAATATTTTAAGGATTAATTAATTAAATAAGTTGTATTTAATTAATCATATTTCTCTAGACCATTTTTAGGTGTATACATTGACAGAGATAATTCTTCCACTAGGTAGAGGAAGAAACAAGACAAGAGTTATGAGAACAATCACGAGCTAGGTGACCAATAGTAAAATAGTGTATGTTGCAAAAAGAAATACCGTCATAATCCACTAGGTGGGACCAAGACCAACCATTAACTTGGAGCACTACCTCACTAGGTACCTAAATCCGAGCAAAGGAGATGTGAGTAAAATTCTTGGAAGCAATATCCACTTTCAAGAACTTTCCAAGAGCATTATCAATGCCCTCATAAGTAGAGGGGCACTATAACTATAAGGGAAGATATGGAAATCTTACCCTAATAGGTACAACATCAATGGGTTCCTTAAAAGGGTTAAAGGAATGAACCCAAGGCCTCATGGATAGGGGGTGAGAATCCCATTCCCACAAACCATATCTAAAATTGCTTTTGTATCCTCAAGAGAATAAAACCCAACAACAAAAAACCTCTTGCAAAAGAATAAATATCCATTAAAGCCTCCACTAACGGAGACCAATGTTTGGAAATCCAGAGGTGTAGATCAGGAAGGGAAGGCCAAAAATGACAAAACCTACAAATACGAATGGTCTTAGAGTTGAAATCAATGTGTGACTTCCTTACCGAGGGAAATAATAGGAGTAACACCTACACACTATAGAGGATGCATAGAGCCCTCCCTAGAATTGTTGGTCCACAAAACATCAACAAAAAATATAAATAAACCCATTTGTTGCAATAGGGGAACCCACAACAACACCCACATAAGGAGGTTTATGGGTAGCTGCATCCACTAAACTTGAAGTTAGAACATTTGTAATGAGATCGACAACCAACAAACACCCAAGCAGGGAAGACTCAACCGAGTGGGAAGGACAACAACTGGTCTCATTTTGGTTTATTTGTTGATATCATATATTTTTTCCATTTTTATGTTTTATGTCTTTTGATTGATAGTGAATTTATAACCTAATATAAGATACTAGTCTTGGAAGTGTTTGACCATACATACAATTAAAATGATAAAAATATTTAAATAATAGTGTAGGAGTAGAAAGTAAGATTATATGCACTACATGATTCAACATTTTAACCAACTAAACATCTCTAGTGAGACTTGAATTATTTCACCTTAATCGAGTCATGTCCTACATGTACCCACTATTGCAGCCTTGTTATAATTTTTTTCTCAACTTAATAGATGTTATCATAGTAGGTTGGTCCTTAGATTAGTGAAATTTTTTGGGGCTAGGAATACATCAGATACTACTATAATTTTTCTTATTTTTACTTTTATTTTTAATTAAATCTACTTAAATATCACCTCTAGGAACACACTCTTTAGTCTAGTTGAGCCTAAAATGAAGGAGAGATTATCCACTCTCAATAATTTCCATTTCATCAATCATACTTTATTGATTATCCAGTCTATCCAATTTTAGAAATGACATATCCCTATCCCTAAAGTGGATTAGTCCCTCTAGAATTGTGAGTGATGATTTTAGGACCCAACATGAACACTAAAATACAAGTGGGGCTGGGGCAAAGGTTGAGGAAGAAAAAATGGTTTGGGGGATGAAAGGTGACTAGTATGGGAAGTGGAAAACTTATTTTAAATTACTTCCAATGTAAATTTTATTTGGATTGTGCTAGGACCTTTGAATGGTGAGAAAAGAGGATGCAAACTCACATAGGATGGATGGGTAGCATGTCTAAATGAAAAATTGGGGCTTGGGTGATCAAAGGGGGATGGAATAGTATGATTCAATTGTTATTAAAAATAAAAAAGTGGTAGAGATTATGGTTTGTGATTTTATTTTTGGATCACCACACTAGGGATGAATGTAAATAGGAGGGGAAGGTTTACATGGAGAAATGAAACCAAATACAAAGGAAAGAGGAGATTTATGGTTTGGAAATATGGAAAGATTGATGAGGAAGGGATCCTTGTAATACTCAAGAAAAAAATTCCTATTTTCATGTAAAACCTATAAATAAAAAATCTTACCTAACTCAAATATTTAAGAAATAAGCTACCCTTTTATGAAGAATCAACTTGGGATTTTTTTAGAGAAAGATAATAAATATTTGAAGGGGAAAGTTGAAGCCTAAATCAATCTAGAATTTTATAAAATAATGCAAGTGTAACCTACATGGGATAAACATAGTAAAAATTGACAATAATTGCAGAGAATTACCTTTTTCTATAAATATTAAAATGAGGTAAAGTTCAAGCCATTTTATAAAAATTTTAAGGTATTTTAGCTATGGTAGTGTGGTAGGTGTGTAAGTCTTTAATTTATTTATATTCCATCTACAATATTTTTAAGAGGGTGAAAATACTTGGTTATCCTATTATGTGGTGGATTGTGGGTGGTGCCTAAATGAATTTTAAGTTTAATATTTAATGGAGCATTAAGATAAAATTTGGTCATATAGGGATAGGTGTATACATTTTTTTTTTTATCATTTAAACATGATTTAGGTAGAAGGTAGGGTTTACACAAAAAAGTCCTAGGGATGACCATTTAATGCAAAAAATAAAATAAAATTGATCAACAACCAGGGAAAACATAACATTAAGATTAGGACATAGGATGGGATAAAAAATTAAATGAAAGTGAACATTTAAGGAAGATAAACAAGGCTTAGGAAATAACATGTTGAGGATACAATAAAGGCTAGGGATAAAGTGAAAAAATGGCACAAAATACACACATGGAAAAATGGCTAAAATAGACATAGAAGTGTGATGAGGATATGCAATTGTTTTCACTACATCCTTTATATAGATTATTATTATATAATGTTTATCTTCTAAGATTTTGATATTGGGATAGCTCTCCATAATGATTCCTAACAAAAATATCCTCAAGAAATGAAATTGGTTGAATGTAAGGTGTATCATGTCTATCATTAAACAATAGGTAAATGTTATTTTAGTGGGTCAATCTCATCTTCCATATCATAGTAGTGTTACTTTTATCTCACTTATATGTATTATTTTTTCTCTTATAAGCATTGAATAAATATTCTTAAGAGTTTTTGGTATAAGTATTTATATGAGTGAAATAAAATAAAAGAACCATTCAAATGTGACCGAAATGAATAAAACCAATTAAATAAAAGATACAATGGTGAAATTTGTTAATGTATGGAAAAGTGATTCATTATAAGGGTGTGGATATGATGGGAGTAGTATATCTAGGTGCTAGGCCATATGGTGGATGATAAGTGGAAAAGGGATAAATATTAAATGGTGAGACAATATTGAGTAGTAATTGAACTATCAGGATGAGTAGTGGTACATGAAGCAACAATAGTTGTAGAGGGATCTATGGTAAGGGTGGGGATAAGAATAGTTATACCAATCACTATAGAAGAAGTAAGATTATCTAAAATATCTTGAAAGGTTTCAAATCCATATATATGGTGTACTTGTAAACATATCATGAAACATATCTAATAGTAATGTGGAATGCTCCATGTTAGACACAATAGCTAACCTATTCACAAAATATTAACTATCTACATGATAATCATGATAATACTCCCCATTATTTTTGATATAAGCATCATAATTAATAACATTCTCACTGATTTGGGTCACTATGAATGATAATCTACACCAAGCTAGTCAAAGACAGTTCACAAACAAGGTTAGTCATTCAAATAAGCACAAACATCATTCCCTATGAGATTCTTGATCAAAAAAATATGAAAACATGAAAGAAAAGCACAAAAGAAAGAAAATGAAAGCATGTAAATGAACTCAATAGATCAAACCTCCATCCCATAGGGGGATTGGTGTCACTTTGATGTGGAAAGTGACCCTTTCCCAACCCCCTTGATAAGCTCCAAGATTCTTTGATTCCAAGTGTATGTGATTGTGATGCAAATGTGTTGATAACCTAGTTGAAGTGATGAAAATGAGTGATTGCTATGGATGAATGTGCCTATAGTAAGATTGCATGAGATTGTGGATCCATATTCAATAGAGAAGGCCTCTATTTATAAGACTCAAGGGTTGAAGAGTGGATGAAATTGGTGAATGTGGGACTAAAATGGAGACCAATAGCATTGTGACACTTGTCACAAGACTATTGAAATCCATGGGGATGTGTGTGGAGCACATTTTAAAAAATGTGAAGAGTTGAGGCATGTAGGTGGATTTGTAACAAAATTTAAGAGAATTGAAGGAATATGGTTGAGAATGTAAGAGGGAAAAGATGACATGTAAGTAAAATTAAATGCCTTTGTAAGAGGTATTTAAAACCATGTAAAAGGTTCTAAAAGCCTTTAGAAGGAAATTTATTGAAGGGGTAGTTGAGGGGAATATTCCAAAGAATATGCCTTTGTGAGGAAAATATGCTAATTAGTTAATTAAAAGAAATGTTTTTCATGTGCAAGTTGGTTAGCTGAACAAAGGTTCATTTAACTTTGGTGAAGTTAAAAGCTAGAGAAATGGGTAATGAGGATTAGAAGGAGATTAAAGTTAATTAATTCAAAATCAATCAACTTGAGTGGGTTAGGGGATTTCTAACATTTGTTAAATAATTAGATTTATTTAATGAAATGAGAGGACATTGAGACTTTAATTAAATAAATTAATTTATTTAATTAAATGTGATGAACATTAGTCAGGAGAGGATGAATTAATCTGATAAAATTGATTATTTGATTAATAGTAAAAGTTGACGAATTTAACTAAATAATAAATATTATTTAATTAATTGGTTAGTGTAGAAGGGATTTAGGAGGAAGTGATGTTAATTAATCAAAGTTAGATGCATAATATCAATTAGGACTATTTAAGTGTCTACATTTTCCCCCTCTTTGAAGTAATGTACCCGTTGCATTGATTTAAAGACTAACGCTACCAAGATCAAAATTCATTTTTTTTTTTTTTTGGATGCCCCATTGTTGCCCCAGTGGAAGGAATTACACTATTACACCACTCTCTCAAGAGATTGGGCAAAAAAATTAATTTTTTGGGTTGAGCTCGTGATAAAGATTCAACAATGGTTCAACTGCAAAAAATATGTTATATGATTCAAAAAGAGACTCAAGACACCAAAAAATAGTCAAGATAGGCTTTGTAGCTCATAAAATAGATGAATGGGCTCAAAACCCCTAATTTTTCACTTAAAAACCCTAATTTTCAAGCTTAAATAGGTGGGTTTAGGTCATTTTTAATTAATTTATGAATTGACCCTTCTACAATTCTTGCAATTTTGCTCTGAGTTGCTAATATAATGGGTGATCATGTGCTTCCTAGACATCAAATGGATTGAGTGTGTGAGTTTCGAAGGCCTTTGGACGTAGGACCACTAATATGAAAATTGGAACTTTTCTCATTTTTCATGTTTTTGAAGCATTTATTAGGGTTTAGGTGTGTCAACCAAAAGAGGCTCTGTAAAGCACCACTCCTCCTCTGATTGATGTCACTTTTGATGTTGGAGTGCTACCTATGTAGTATAGTGTTGCATGGCTCGATTTAGGTCTAGAGTCACTCATAGAATGCTGACTCACCTTTGTAGAAGTGTGTCACGTGACCTAGGATGGGTTTAGTGCCACTCAAAAATTTTGACTCACCTTTGATACAGAGTGTTGCATGAGTCTAAATGGTTTGGCACCACCCTCAAATGTTGACTCGCCTTTGAGGAAGAGAGTCGCTATTGATTTTGGCATTGCTTTTGCTAAAAATTAGAGCACCACCTTTGACAAAATTGACTCACCTTTGATTTTGAGGGTTTAGAATTTTTTTTGTCGTTTTGCATAAATTTTTGACATGGTGCATGTTTTGAGTGCAGGAGGTCCTTCGTCCACTCTATTCGAAGGAGCATTGATGCCAGATTATGCATCAGGTGAGACACTTGACTAATGATGCACTATGTTTCCTTGGCGTGTTTGGTTTTGGATACATTGCATAGATGCCAATCATCTGCACTCACCTCACTATGATGATAGCCTTGGTCGAGTGGTGGTAGAGCGAGATGCCATCATTTCATTTACCGACTAGAGAGGCCACCGTGACCCTCAAGGATGTATGGAAAATCCTGTGGATCCCCATCCATGGTGAGCAAGTTGTTTATGATGTAGAGGCTAGAGATGATGCTATTTTTGAGGTGCCTAAGGTTGATTAGTATGAGGTGGACAGTGGCCAGATTGACCTACACTGCTACAAGGTGATTTCCCTAGATTTTTCATTATTCGTGGGTGCACTGATCTTAGGTGTCTTGGTACCTAACATATGAGCAAGAGGATGTAGTGTTGGATGGGGTATCATTTGGGAATGGATGATGGAGGAGATGATCGTCGTCACTTGGGGCCCAGTATTTTGTGCATCATTGTACCATGATATGCACTAGGTGGTATATTGTAGTGCACCCAACATTGGTGTCAGGGTCACATTACTCCAGATGTGGGCTTATGAGCATATTTTTATTTTGCAGCTAACCATTACACTTGTGGAGATAGACCATGATGAGATTTCAGTGTATAGATATGGGGCCATGACCACACTTCATTACAAAATAATTACATGCATCCTACACTAGAGGTGGGTGATCGATGAGATGACAATTTTCAAGTGGAGACCTTAGATCCACACCCACTGATGGATAGATGATGATGAGAAAATATTTTACTACCACCAAATGAGGTGTATGTAGGGTTGTGATCACTTGATTATTGAGTGCTACCTCCTAGATAAGGTAGCTCATCAATTTGGAGAGGTGTAAGATACACCAACAGATGAATACAAGGAAATATTTGCTAGGAGATCTTGAGAGACTACCTGGGGACAACAGATCCCTCCATAGGTTGCTATAGATGATTTTAGATAGTTGATGGCATAGACTTGGGTTTATTTTTATGGCCCATAGGATGTCAAGATCACACAGGCCTACGATGCATACTGGCAAGCCCATGCCCCAATTTAGTTGATAGCTCCAGTTGTTCCAACAATAGGTAGAAGATGACATAGAGGTCCTCTTATAGGTCAGTACTAGCCACCACTAGACAAATAAGATGGTTAGGATGGGTAGGTGCCCGACCAACAACAAAGGTTGGATGGAGGTGTTCCATTGGTACAATTGGTGGACCAAAGACTACCATAGTAGCTACCACAGGATGGCCAAATTGTAGCTTTGACCATGCAGGTACAATAAATTTTTGTCTAGCTGTAGTAGGCCATAACTTAGCTATAGAAAATGACTTTTGAGAGAGATTAGGCTAGGAAATAGCGACAAACTAAAAGAGGTGAGATTGACCATGAGTGTCAGTTGTGACACAATTTTAATGTACCATTTCCACAATAGATAGGGTTTCAACAACAACTAGAGGTTGTGGTGTAGTAGGAACAAGGACATGCCATGGTCCTAGTACATATGAACATGCTAGCCATGTAGGAGGTAGCCTACTACAAGATGTGCTATTATAGAGAGTGTCCAAAGTAGTGTGGGCAGCCATATTTTTCACATATGAGTAGGGTTTCCCAGAGTAGGTCTCAGGGAGGCTTGTAAGTCAGTAGGTAGCCATTGAGTTCTCACCATGGTGAGTGACAGAGCCATGGGGATTAGTAGAGCTCTAGATAACTAGTATTTTTAGACACTTTTTGGATTTACAACCTGATTATTGATGTATATACATTCATTGGCTAAGTTTTGATTAGCTTCTTGTATACTATTTTTGATGATTTTACAGATTGATCTTGATTTGTACCATGACATTCAATTTTTTGATATATATGAGATGACTTTGATGCAGCATGACATGATGTGATATCTTTTTATTTTATGTTTTATGAATGTATGGATGCCTGTATTTGTTACTTATGATTAGGCTATGATGTTTATGATTCATGATGTGTTGTATGCGATGTTATAGATGTAAATGCAATGAGTGGTTTACTTTCCTTTTCAATATCTTTATATGTGATATACCATGACGATGCAAGATGTATGTATGGACACATTTATATTTTTATGCTATGGATGTAATGAATTGTTATGTTATGAGATGCTTAGACTAACAGATATATATTATGATGATAATACAAATGGGATGAATTAGGATGCTTAGAATAAAAAATATATATTATCCTAAACAACTAAAATGATGATGCAATGCAAAATGACATGGGTTAAGATGATTAGAATAAAAAATATATATTATCCTAAACAACTTAAATGATGATGTAATGCATGGATGATGTTTCCTATTATGATGAGATGCCATGATTATGTAATATGAGTATATGCTAACATTTTGTAGACGCAGGATGGATGCATGGACATGTTTTGATAAATGTCATGGTACCCTGTTAGTGTGGATAGAAGATAGAGGAATGAGAGGGATCAACCCTTGATTCTGAGAACATGTAGAATTCCAACAAGTCCATGAGTCGTCGATACTTTATTAGATATGTTGATGCATGTTGATGATGTTTTGCTTATCAAGGGATTGGGACATAAACGACACAACTTTCCTTATGTTTGATGACACACATAGAAATGATGCATCAAGGTATAGACAACTAGGATGAAATGGTATTGAGTGTGATGGACTCTAACTTAGAAAATAGATAGGAGTTTCCTTGTTCACACCTAACATATGAAACCTTGCTAGGACATGTACTTTGATACTTTCAACACCTCGAGCCAAATCACAAAGGAAAAACCTTCCAATGTAATATTCAACAAACTATCCAAAACTTCCTCCACACACACCTAACAAAGCAAGTATTCACCCACGTTATATTACAAGAACATCCAACAAGCACAACAAATGAAAGGAACTGATCAATGCCTGATTCTTTTCTCTCTAAATCTTTTTGATAGACATCATTGAGAGTTCAATGAAATAGGTGAAAATAAGATAAATCATAAGAAAAGATCAAGTAATCAAACAAGCCGATGTTATTAATACCTCTAGCCAAGACTAAATTATGGTGATTCCTAATGTTGATGTCCATTGTAGGAAAGATGCATCCCAGGACATGATTTATTAGATGATTATGAAACTAACGGGATGATGAGATATTGATGCCAAGAGTTGACCAACTTGTTTACCTACCGATCTAGACTCAAGACCCTGATGTTTAGGTTTATCCAAAAGTTTCTATACTTGTTTCTACATTCCTTACCAAGGGTTGATGGTGATGGTCAATTTATTGTGAGTGGATGTTTATTATGTGTGAATGTGAAATGGGACAGGTGAATTTTTTGGTTTTCTATAATATTTCAATGTTTTGGGGTGTTTTCAAAATGTTATGAGGCTGTTTTGGGATATTTGAGATGTTTTACAAATGTTTTTATTTTTAATTTTTCCAATTTTTTTATGTTTTTTGAGATTTTGACCAAGAACCTAACCTAACAACCTATCTTAGGGGCCTCAGGGGCTAATCAAAGATTAGCCTTTCCTATGTTATACATGTAGAGGCCACGTAGTTCGACTGGCATAGACTCATTTATTGTTGAAGTATGAACATTGATCATTTATCAGTTTATTATTGTAGACGTTCAAATTATTCTGATTGATATCATGCACTCGATCTTGATTCATTAACACCAATTCTTCCTTAATCACTCCTTTACTAACCAATTAATTGAGTAATCCTTATTTAATTAATTCATCAAGATTCCTCTTTTAATTAAATAAATCAACTTTATTTAATTAAATCTAATGTTCCCCTTTTAATTAAATAAATCAACTTTATTTAATTAAATCTAATGTTCTTCTTTTAATTAAATAAATCATTTTATTTAATTAAATCCTAATATCCCTCCTTTTATTAAATAAATCATTTTATTTAATTAAATCCTAAAGTCATCTCTTAATTAAATAAATCAAGTTTATTTGATTAAATCAATGTCCTTCATTTAATTGAATAAATCCAATTTATTCAACTAAATCATTAACCTCCCAACTATCCTCTTATGTGATTTAAATAAATCTAATAATCTAAATCAAATTTCATATTACTTAATTAACTCCTAAATCATCCATTCCTCTAGCTTTTGCAACTTGCATATGTAAATCAATTTATTTGATTTATTAATTCCTCTATTTCCATTCAAATATGACATATTCTTCGAATATTCCACGAATTTGAAATCTCCCTCCCAAAGGACTTTTGTCCTCCAACATGGCATTTAAAGCTCTTAAATGTCCTTTTTCTTGAGCCAACTTGGCATTAACTCATCTTACAACTCTTCTTGCACAAGCCATCTTTTGAATTTCAAATTCCACCTACATGCATTTAACATGCACATTGTTCAAAATGTGCTCCACTCTTCTTCATTAGCATGTTGACAAGTGGCACAATACCATTGGTTCAAGTTTAATCCCAAATTCTGCCTATTTCTCATTTCTCCATCCTTCTTTCCTATAAATAGAGGACTTCTCTATTGATTTGGGTTCCACAACTTCATGCAAGGTTACTATCTATAGATTTGAGCAAGTTCATCCTTATTTTCATGCAAGTTTTCATAGATTTCATCAATCTTAGCAAGGTTATCAACATTTTGAATCAAGGAGCACACAATCATCATCAAGTTTGTCAAGGAATTGGGAAAGGGATCTTTCCGCATCAAAGAAGCACCAATTCCCCCATGGGATGCTGAGCATTTTGGAATAATATTTCATTAGTTTTCATTGGATATTTTACTTTGTTTTCTTGTTCCTTGTGTTTGAATGAATTTCATGGGGAATGCTTGTTATAGACTTGTTTATTGACTAATGTTTGATTGTTTGATCATGTTTTTAGTAGGTATAGACCAAGCATTCACATTTTGGCACTAGGAGGGCGAATCTTTCAAAATTAACACATTTTTCTAGCCAATTCCATTGTTTTTTCAAATTTTTTGTGCTTTCAGGAAACAATGACGTTGAGAAGGACAAAAAATAATGCTATCAGTCCAACATTGCTATATAGTGACACTGCTTCAATTCCAAAAATCGATGCTACTATGATTCTCTTGAGGGCCAGATCTATCAAACTCCAAAGGGTGACACTGAAGCAAAATAGCGACACAATTGTAGCTTCTATTTTTTCATAGAGATACGTTGACTTCACCAAAGCGATGTTGAATCTTCAAACAACGATGCCTTCATGGATTGCGACGTTGGGTTGGAGTAAAAGGTCAAATTTCAAGTTTATTTTAAATTGTGATTTTTGTTTTTTATCACCTTGAACTTTTAACCTATTTGTGGCTCTATTTTTCTATTGATTGACCAACTTTTGTAGGTTGAGGTGATCAAGAAGGGAAGGAGGAAACAAGGAGAAGATTTCTTATGGAAATTTCTTTCTCATGATTGTAACAAGTGTTTTTTAAACACTTTGGGAGCATTTATAATCCCATATTTAGGATATTGTTATCTTTAGTTTTAAGACTCAAATAAATTTCATTTGGGTTTTAAAAAGAACAATCAAAGGGTTAAAAAGAACATTAGGAACATATTAGATTTTGTTTTGGGTTTAAAAATTGAACAAAAAACTCCAAGAGTTTCATCTTGGTGCTATAAAAAGAACCAACTACTACTTTTGAAGTCTAAAATGAACATGTGTGTTTCTTGTTTTGTAATATTTTTCACAAACTAATATCATTTAAAGGGAATATTCACTTCTCTTGCACTTCATGGTGATCTTGAGAATCAAAAGTCTTTTGGTGATATTAGGTTGTCTAAAATATTTCCTCCACACTTCAATTTAGGATCTTAAAAATTGAATAAAAATCTTGCTAGTGTGAGCTAACTATATTGCGTGTGTTCTCTCTTTTTTCACGCAAACAAAGATTGATCAAAATAAAAATGTAATTACTCACTTTTGTTTACCTTTAGAGGGCTTACCTTGGTGGTAAAAAGTATTCACCCCAAGGGAACAATCCAAGCAATAATGAGCATAAGCCAAGCTCTTCCAAACTGCTATATAAATTTGTAGTTGCGATGAAAATTGTAAACAATGGGAAGCGGTGCATGATAACTCTCCCCTAGTATCTTTATGATGCATAAATCCCTTGTTCTAAGGGTTGGGAGATCTCTCACAAGGAGTTTATCATTGCACCCCCTAAACTGGATGCCCTTATTATGAACCATTGTGTAGTAGCCAAAAATCCCAATATTTGTTGGCATTAGGAGGTCGGACCTCTGGAGCCATCCCACATACTTGAGATTCTTTGTAGAGATGAAAATTTCATCATGGGAGATTCATGAGAATTGAAGCTTGGCTGACCCGTAGAAGTGAGTGTCGTGGAGGGGAGCCAGTGTGGTCAAGCTTCTAGTCATTCATTTTGAATAAGCGCAGCTGGATTCATCCAAGTGGGAATTCAAAAAATATTTTCTTTTCCATCCTAGGATTGTGCAATTTTGACTCAGTTAAACACATTGTTTGGATCCAAAATCTTGAAAACAAACATTCAACAAGAACATCAAATTTCAAACCTTTAGAAGAAGCAAATACTTTTGAAATATCCAAGTGCTATTGCTTGTCCCTAGGGATTTTATCCTTAGAGGCTTCTAAGTATTTTGGTTTATATCTTAATTTTCTCTCTAAATTCAACATTAGGGAACTATTTCCTTGATTCTCTTGATTTCCACATAATGGACTTTGTGGGATAAAAGAAATTGATACATTAGACATTTAGTTCGAAAAGCTAAGAAATAAAGTGTTTGTGGTAAAAAGGACTCATTAAGCAAGAATAAAAGACAAATTGAACCTCACATGTGTTTTCTCAAATGATTTCCCACAAGATCAAAATTCCAAAACCAAAGTCCATCAATTGAAACAAGCATCTTAGTCCAAGAAATCTCAAGAAACGTCAACCTATGCTTTATGCAGTTAGAGAAAGGTTGCTCTATAAATTTTACAATCGTGCATAAAAGGATAACCCAAACTTGTACTCGTTCTATTATTATCAAAATCCAAGTCTTTTTCAATGTTTTGAGTATCTCACTTTGTAGGGTTAGCAAGTTCTTGGAATTATAGCATGTTCTTCAATACCTAGGTCTTGTAAAAAAAGTATCTCTAAGCTCACTTAGGATCAAAATCAACACTCTCATCCATCCTCAAACATCAATCAAATCCCATCTCACAAAAAGCTCTTGGAATCTTGGAAAACTAATTCATACTAGACTTTTTGCAAATCCTTTAAATCAAATTAAAATCATCTTGTTTGACTAAGTGTGTGTGGATGCATCCTTCTTCATACACTTAGTTCAATTATCACCTTGTGGAAAAGTTTATTCCAAGACAACATCTAACCTCTCGGAGTTTATGAGTTCATTATCAAATACAAATCAAGTAAAAATCAAATCCAAATCAAATCCAAAATCCAAAATCAAAAAGTCCTAAAGTCTAGTATATCTCTCCAAGGTTCCTTAAGAGTTCAATCATTGACATCATCCATCTTTCATTATCTCATCACCAACCTTGATCCTCAACATCTTAGACTTTCTTTTTTGTACCTAAAGTTTAGACCAATTTAAGGAATTAGAGGTTCACCTCCCATATTCCTAAAAATTGATCCTTATTTTATGGTCCAAATTAGATCTTGACATAAGAAGAACATGGAAACAAACAAAGAAACATTCACTTCAAGTGACTTGATTCAAACTGTGCCTAAAATCAACCCCATCAGATCTAGCAATCCCCCACTCAATCTTCCTCAACTTCCACAAGATCTTCAAGAGGGAGGTTGCCAAGTGGAGGATATCACCAACAATGCCTTAGGAATGACTCAAGATGAAATCATATAATTGGTCTAAAATCCTAAAAATACAAAATTGTCAACACAATGATGAGGCTTAATCCTTCACAATACATGTTAGAGCTAGCAAAGGAAGGGGCTAAAATCCCTGTTGAGTATGATGTAAGCAATATTGTGGAGAAACCTCTTGGGATTATTCCACCAGTCTCATTCACACCTTCCTTCCAAAGCATCATTCAACCCATCCCACAACCAATTTCATCTCATGCTCCAAGTCAACCCATAGTTACCAAGGGGAGTTCATTGCTTCATGCTCTTCAAACACATCCCATTGTAAATAACCAAGACTTGGATGAAAACACCATCTTGGGTCAATTCATCCCTCAATATCTGAAATACCCATATGTCTCACTTGTCTTTCATGACACCAACAATCCATCTGCTTTCACTGCAACACCAACATATTCCCTTAACACATAAGTCTCTCTCCCCATGACTTCACAAGAACAAGGGGGACTATGTGGAAAAGGGGGAATTTTTGATCCCTCATCATCACTTTCTGAAGGAAACACACCACCCATCTTCCCACCATTTCCCCCTCTAACATTGACATCCACACTAGTCCTCGGTTTAGGGCAATCGCCTTTACCAATCCTTAATCAAAAAATCAAAACAATCTTCCAATCGTGAATCAAATCAACGTACCAAATCCTCTGATCATGCCACCGATATCACAACACTAGGTGGGACCAATCTAAATGACACAATCAATCACTACACCATCTAAAAATGTGGTCTCTCAAGGACCTAGCATATCCACCGCACCATCTACCACACAACCCCCTATCATCAATCCAACAACACCTCAACAACCACCTCAACAAACTCTCATCACAACATCTCACACCATTTTGAATCCTCCACCTCCACCACCAAAACCAAACATGACAAACCAATACAACAACACACTTCAAGTTTCCCAACAAGCATACCAAAAGGCGCTTCAACAATTCAAAAATAAACAAGCCACACAAGCTACATATCTAGCCACCCAACAATCCCAGACACAACAAGCCATGCAACAAGCATAGCAAGCTTCCCAATCCCAAGATTTATTGCAACAACAAGAAGCCGTGAAAGCTACCCAAGCTACCCAAGCGGCACAAGAAACACAAGCTGCACAAGCTGCTCAACAAGCTCAAGCTCAAGCACATGCCCAATATCAAGCCCAACAATCACAAGCACAAGTGCAATACCAAGTAGTTCGATAGCAAGCATACCAACAAGCTTTGCAACAATACCAAGCGCAACAAGAAGGAACCCAACTACTAGCCCAACAACAAGCATTGTTGGCACAACAACAAGACCAACAACAAGCATCATTGGCACAACAACAACAAGACCAACAACAAGCATTGTTGGCACACCAAAAAATTTAGGCATATCAACAAGCATTGATCACACAGTAGAGTTTGTAACTACATCCCACAAACATGAAAAACACCCCACCTATCACTCAAATGATCAAACCACCCCAAAAAAAATTCATCCCACCACTCGATCTATAAAATGATGTGTCTACACAAATTGAATTTCTCTCACAACAAGTGCTAGACCTCCAATCAGGGAAGACAATGAAAACACCTAGCAATTTGTGCCCTTATCTATTCGACATAAGCATTGCGATGGTTCCATTCCCAAAGGGATTTGAAATCCCTAAATTTGACAAATATCGAGAGACAAGTACTCCTGAAGATCATATCAAGGAATTCCAAGTACAATGTATGGAAGTTGCATACGACAACACTTATCTAATGTGACTATCCCCTTTGGAGTTTTTTTGGACCAACAATGGAATGGTTCTCTCACCTTCCTCTCATAATCAAAAAGTTCCAAGAAATTGTGGATACATTCATACAGAATTACACATTCAACATTGGCATGGATGTAAGTCTAGAAGAACTATATCTACTCTCAAACAAGCTAAGGGGTAAACATTCACATCCTTCATACAATGATGGTGATCCAAGACCAACGGGAGCAAGTGGACTATGCCAGAAGAACAAAAAATTTGTACCATCATCGCTGATCTTGAAGGAACCTTGTCCTTCCATCTAAAAATGCAATACATCACCACATACGACCAATTGATCCCCAAGGCATTGAATATTGAAAGAGCCCTTATTTCACAAGTTGGGACATCTACTTATCGAGACAATCGCCCATTAACCAGTTATAATGAAAAACCTCGCACATTGGAAAAGAACAAAAATGTCACTAATGATGGTGTCATTGATGCCAAAGTGGTCATCAATGCCCCAAGGAGAAACATGCAGTCATATCAACAACTACAAACCAATAATTGAAAAAACATACAAGCCATTGCAATATCACAACCACCCAATAATCAAGCGGTCGACAATTTGAATAATCAATGGGGACCACCCCCACAAAACAAGTATCCCCCCAAATGAAAATACACACCACTTGGGGAATCAATCAAATCTATCATGAAAAAATTGGCACAAGAGAATCTCATTAAAATCCCTGTTTATGAGAATTATTAGGAGCCCCAAGTGAAATTGCCATGGTATAAAAAAATCACCTTTGTAATTTTCATAAAATCAAGGGACACACAATGACCAGTTGCATGAGATTGAAAAATTTGATCCAAGACCTTATTGATGATAGAACCATAAATGTTGAACAACTTGCAGGAAACCAGGACCTAAAGATATACAAAAATCCAATGCCAGATCACAATAAAGGGAACAACCATGGAAAGGAAAAGTATAACAATGTAAACCATGTTTACGACCATGTTGTTTCATCCTTGGATGAATGGGTCATTGTTGTCAATGTCAAGGGAGCTAGAGCCCACTGTGGAGTCACCACATGTGCTGGAAGAGTTACCATTCCTAAACCATCACAACCACCCAAGGAACCAACCTCTAATCTGAAATACATTCCCAATGGTTATAATGTCTTGGAATAGCTAAAAAGAACCCTTGCTCAAATCTCCATCATGGAGTTACCGAAGATCTCACCCACACAAAAAAAAACCCTAGAGGTAGCATTGGCTTCAGCCACTGTCCCCACAGATCTCAATGTAGACGAGTTCCAAGCTATGGTCAGACACATCACCACACCACACCTCCTAAAATTTTAGATGAGGACCTCCCAATGCAACCATCTCATAACCATGCACTCCATCTTGAGGTCTTGGTCCATAAGAATAAAGTCAAAAGAGTCTTGGTGGAAAGGGGTGCAGGTCTAAATATCTGTACTCTCAAGCTGATAAAGAATCTAGGATTCTTCAAGGACACCATTGAAAAATGTAAAGGTATTACAACTAGAGCATATGATGATCAAGAACGAGTGTCTCAAGGCACTACTAAACTCCCTATTCAATTAGGGCCAACCTTCATGGAAACTACCTGCCAAGTCCTTGATCTAGAACTACCTTATAGTATCCTCCTAGGGTGCCCATGGATCCATGGAATGCAATCTGTCACCTCTACCTTCCATCAATGTGTCAAATTTCACTATCAAAATCAAGAGGTCACAATCCATGGTGATCTTGAGCCATTTTATTATTGCAAGAATCTAGAAGCAAAGTACTACAAATTCCCCCAAGTCCCGAAGAATGATGAAGGCCCTACGACTCCATATGCAGACCCATCTACCTTAGCCTCCACTTCTAAGACAAAGACACCCACCATTCTTGACATCTTTGCTATCAAAGTCATTATCTTAGATAATGGGTGTGGGGATTACAAAATGAAGAAAAGTGCCTTTGTAATAGGAGAGTTACCTCAATATCCTTGTTCCCATGGACAACCTCAACCAATTGACACTTTAGCTCAAACTTTCAAAGAAGAACCCTCCAGATTCAGATGTTGGGGGGACATAAGTAAAGAAGTGGTGGATGAAAAGTAAATATCAAGTCTATTGTACCAAGATGAAAGGCCTGTGCCTAATCTTCCCATGGATGATAATAGCAAAGGACTGCAGATAATGCAAGGATGGGGTTACAATATAAATAAATAAATTGAGAAAAATGACAATGGTCTTCTAGAAACTATCATTCCTAAGAAGCGTATAAGGAATCTTGGCCTTGGATCTACTCCTCCAAAGTTAACCATACTTGGAAAAGGTGCCTTGATTAGAAAAGTCAAAGCTTCCCTCTTAGTTTTTGGTATCAATTACTTACCCTTTTGAGGACCCCCTCACTAACTTACCCATCCTATTCGAGGTTTCATCCTTTCTCATGATTAGTACCCTATCTTTTGAGTCAAGAAACCAAACCCATGAGATAAACTTAGTCTATCCCCAACTCATCGATTATGACCAACGAGGACCACTGATTTTAGACATGTTTGAAAATAATGAGGCTCTCTTGGAATTCACGGGATTGCAAGATACGATACCATATGGAGATCACAAAGCTGGATTCGACATTGATCTTGAAACACATGCCTATTATGGGGAAATGATTGAATCCCTCAGTCACAAAAGTGGAAATTTAAGAATAATATCTAGGTCTTTGAGCGAAAAATCACACTATGGCACTCTCTGACCCAAAAATAGTAAAAAAAAGGATGCATCCAATGGTGAAAACCTCTCTAAGGAACTAGAGGATGAGGGATTCAATCTTGCCCTTAGTTCTATTCATCAAGAGAAGTCAACAGTCTTAGCAGAGAAGTGCAATCCAGTCAACCTGGGAACAGAAGAAATGCCACATATAACCTTCTACGTAGAATCACTTTTGAAAAAGGAACACAAACTCCTAGCTGCTTTTCTAAGGGAAAGAAAGGTAAAATTTGCATGGACCTAGGCTGACATTCCTAGTCTTGATCTAGAAGTTGTGGCTCACCATCTAGTTGTCTATCCAAAAGAAAAACTAGTAAGACAAAAACTAAGAAAGATGCATCCAGAAATAGCTTTACTGGTTAAACTTGAATTACAAAAGCTCCTTGATGTCAGTTTCATACAACCAATTGATTATCTAGAGTGTGTTTCAAATCTTGTTCCTATTTCAAAACCTACTAGGGGCATCTGCATTTGCACTAACTTTAGGGATCTAAACAAATCATGTCCTAAAGATGACTTCCCTCCTCCCAATATTGACATGATTATGGATTAGACAGCAGGACATGAAATGCTATCACTAATGGATGAGGGTACAATAAAATCATGATAGCCAAAGATGATTAGCACAAAACAACATTCACTTGTCCATGGGGAACCTATTGTCAGAACATGATGCCATTTGGGTTGAAAAATTCAAGAGCCACTTATCAAATATCTATGACATTGATCTTCCATGAAATGATTCAAAAAATTGTGGAAGACTATGTGGATGACATATTGGCTAAATCAAAGAAGTGTCGGGATCACATACTAGCTCTAAGATCCATCTTTGACAGGCTAGAAGAGTACAAGGTTAGGTTCAATCCAAAAAAGTGTGTCTTTGGGGTACAATTAGGAAAGCTCCTAGGGTACATCGTATCTATGAGGTGAATCAAGATAGATTCCACCAAAGTCAAAGCAATTCTAGAGATGGAGGCACCAAGAACCTTGAAGCAGTTGAGAGGTTTGTAGGGAAGACTCCAATCCATTCGTTGGTTCATAGCACAATTGGAAGACAAGGCTATCCCATATTCTCATCTACTCCACAAGGGGGTACCATACAAATGGGATGAGAAATGTGATCAAGCTTTCAATAAGATCAAGGAGCACTTACTCACACCACCAGTTCTCATGCCACCAATTCTAGGCAAGCCCTTGATCTTATATATATAGGAAATAACAATAACCCTTGGCACTCTCTTAGCTCAACATGATGAAAATGGGAAGGAGAGAGATATTTAGTACATCAGTAGGACCATGGTAGGACATGAGATAAATTGTACATCCATTGAGAAGGCTTTCTTAGTAGTTGTGTTCATCATACAAAAATTCAGACACTATATGCTAGCACATCAGATAAAAGTCATTGCCAAGATAGATCCTCTTAAGTATCTACTTTCTAAAGAAACACTCACAGGAAAAACAACTAAATGGGTTATGATCCTGACAAAACACGACATTTAGTATGTAGAATAAAAGGCCATTAAAGGAAAATCAATTGCAGACCAATTAGCGGAGGCATCGATATATTGAGAAAATCCACTAGTATCAGAGTTCCCTGATGAGTCAATCTTTAACCTAAGCATAGCAGATTACTAGAAAATGTATTTTGATGGATCCTACACATAGCATGGGTCAAGAGCTGGAGTCTTCTTCATTACACCACAAGGAGATTGCATACCCAAGTCATATAAGTTGTCCTTTCCTTGCACAAACAACATTGCGAAGTATGAGGCCCTCGTCATAGGCCTTAGAATAGTAGTACAGTGGAAGATCATGGCACTTAAAGTCTATGGAGACTTGCAATTTATCATCAACCAGGTCAATGATGAATACCAAATGAAAGATGAAAAATTAACCCCATATAAGAAACTAGTGGAAAGCATCAAAGAGTTCTTCATTGACATCACATTTGAGAAAATACCAAGAGAAAATAATAGAGCAACATATGCTATGGCAACAATTGGATTGCTACTAGATATCCCACACAACGTCCCTAAGCAATAATTCCTTGTAGAGTAGCTTCTCGTACCTACATTCGTGTGTGCAATCATTGGCCCCTGTAATCCCTGGTATCATGATATGTACACCTACTTAATAATAGGAGTCCTCCCTGCTAATATCACCCTGAACCTTAAAAGAACATTTATGAAGAAGTCATCCCACATTGTTATCTTAGGAGACACCCTATACTATAGAAGAATTGAGGGAACCTTGTTATGATGCCTTAACACTGAGGAAGCTTTGACTACTTTAACCGAGGTACAAAATGGAATTTATGGGTCACATTTGAGTGGTATGACCTTGGCTAAGAAACTATTGAGGATTGGGTACTATTGGCCTACAATGAAGAAAGAAGCTCACAACTATGTCTAAAGATGTGTGCAGTGTCAATAGCATGGAGATCTCATCCATGCACCAACTCAGGAGCTCCACCCAATCATTACACCTTGGCCCTTTTCACAATGGGGGCTCGATCTCATTAGAAAAATCAAACCCACCTCATCCAGTGGACATAAGTTCATCATCAGTGCCACTGAGTATTTCATGAAGTGGGTAGAGGCTATTCCTATGACCTATATTACAGGAAAGAAGATTTCCAAGTTCATCCTAAACTACCTAATTTTTTGTTATGGTGTCCCTCAAACCATTATCTCAGATAACGAAACACCTGTCAAAAACTAGGATGTTCGAGACCTATGCCAAAAATTCAATATCCAACATTGCTTTTCCACTCCATACTACCCCCAAGGAAATGGCTAAGTTGAGGCTACCAATAAGACCATCTTGAAAATCCTAAAGAAAATAGTCAATGACGTTGGTCGTGATTGGCACTTACAACTAAATCTCACCTTATGGGCCTACCAAATGAGTATCTAGCATGCCTATAGGTGCAACTCCAATCTCCCTAGTTTACAGAATAGAATCCATCATTCCCATTGAGATCAAGCTCCCATCCTTAAGAATATCATTGCAGAACCTCATCACAGATGAAGAATATTGGGTGTCATGGTTGAACGAGTTGGAGCTATTGGATGAGCAACACATGGATGCCTTAAAAAATTTGTAGGTCTATCATAACTGTCTCAAAAGAAGCTACAACAAGAAGATTAGGAGTCATACCTTTCAATTTGGAGAGCTTGTATTGAAGGAGAATCAAAAAAATGTACCAAATCCAGACAATAGGGGAAAGTTTGAACCGAGTTGGTTGGGGCCCTTCATCATCACAACAAGCTACAAATTATGAGCATATCAACTATCCACACCAGAAGGTGAGCCTCTATAAGAGCCCATCAATAGCTCCCATCTAAAAAAAAATTATGCCTAAAATTTCCAAGGTGTAAATAAAAAAAAATAAAAAAAATAGAGAAATGATTGAGAACAATAAAGAAAAAAATCATCCTATAGTGAAAACCACTTCAGTGACGCTTTGGGAAAG
>VDFB02392186.1:0-28946 GCA_007258455.2 Sequoia sempervirens | reverse complement strand
GTGTGGTAGGTGTGTAAGTCTTTAATTTATTTATATTCCATCTACAATATTTTTAAGAGGGTGAAAATACTTGGTTATCCTATTATGTGGTGGATTGTGGGTGGTGCCTAAATGAATTTTAAGTTTAATATTTAATGGAGCATTAAGATAAAATTTGGTCATATAGGGATAGGTGTATACATTTTTTTTTTTATCATTTAAACATGATTTAGGTAGAAGGTAGGGTTTACACAAAAAAGTCCTAGGGATGACCATTTAATGCAAAAAATAAAATAAAATTGATCAACAACCAGGGAAAACATAACATTAAGATTAGGACATAGGATGGGATAAAAAATTAAATGAAAGTGAACATTTAAGGAAGATAAACAAGGCTTAGGAAATAACATGTTGAGGATACAATAAAGGCTAGGGATAAAGTGAAAAAATGGCACAAAATACACACATGGAAAAATGGCTAAAATAGACATAGAAGTGTGATGAGGATATGCAATTGTTTTCACTACATCCTTTATATAGATTATTATTATATAATGTTTATCTTCTAAGATTTTGATATTGGGATAGCTCTCCATAATGATTCCTAACAAAAATATCCTCAAGAAATGAAATTGGTTGAATGTAAGGTGTATCATGTCTATCATTAAACAATAGGTAAATGTTATTTTAGTGGGTCAATCTCATCTTCCATATCATAGTAGTGTTACTTTTATCTCACTTATATGTATTATTTTTTCTCTTATAAGCATTGAATAAATATTCTTAAGAGTTTTTGGTATAAGTATTTATATGAGTGAAATAAAATAAAAGAACCATTCAAATGTGACCGAAATGAATAAAACCAATTAAATAAAAGATACAATGGTGAAATTTGTTAATGTATGGAAAAGTGATTCATTATAAGGGTGTGGATATGATGGGAGTAGTATATCTAGGTGCTAGGCCATATGGTGGATGATAAGTGGAAAAGGGATAAATATTAAATGGTGAGACAATATTGAGTAGTAATTGAACTATCAGGATGAGTAGTGGTACATGAAGCAACAATAGTTGTAGAGGGATCTATGGTAAGGGTGGGGATAAGAATAGTTATACCAATCACTATAGAAGAAGTAAGATTATCTAAAATATCTTGAAAGGTTTCAAATCCATATATATGGTGTACTTGTAAACATATCATGAAACATATCTAATAGTAATGTGGAATGCTCCATGTTAGACACAATAGCTAACCTATTCACAAAATATTAACTATCTACATGATAATCATGATAATACTCCCCATTATTTTTGATATAAGCATCATAATTAATAACATTCTCACTGATTTGGGTCACTATGAATGATAATCTACACCAAGCTAGTCAAAGACAGTTCACAAACAAGGTTAGTCATTCAAATAAGCACAAACATCATTCCCTATGAGATTCTTGATCAAAAAAATATGAAAACATGAAAGAAAAGCACAAAAGAAAGAAAATGAAAGCATGTAAATGAACTCAATAGATCAAACCTCCATCCCATAGGGGGATTGGTGTCACTTTGATGTGGAAAGTGACCCTTTCCCAACCCCCTTGATAAGCTCCAAGATTCTTTGATTCCAAGTGTATGTGATTGTGATGCAAATGTGTTGATAACCTAGTTGAAGTGATGAAAATGAGTGATTGCTATGGATGAATGTGCCTATAGTAAGATTGCATGAGATTGTGGATCCATATTCAATAGAGAAGGCCTCTATTTATAAGACTCAAGGGTTGAAGAGTGGATGAAATTGGTGAATGTGGGACTAAAATGGAGACCAATAGCATTGTGACACTTGTCACAAGACTATTGAAATCCATGGGGATGTGTGTGGAGCACATTTTAAAAAATGTGAAGAGTTGAGGCATGTAGGTGGATTTGTAACAAAATTTAAGAGAATTGAAGGAATATGGTTGAGAATGTAAGAGGGAAAAGATGACATGTAAGTAAAATTAAATGCCTTTGTAAGAGGTATTTAAAACCATGTAAAAGGTTCTAAAAGCCTTTAGAAGGAAATTTATTGAAGGGGTAGTTGAGGGGAATATTCCAAAGAATATGCCTTTGTGAGGAAAATATGCTAATTAGTTAATTAAAAGAAATGTTTTTCATGTGCAAGTTGGTTAGCTGAACAAAGGTTCATTTAACTTTGGTGAAGTTAAAAGCTAGAGAAATGGGTAATGAGGATTAGAAGGAGATTAAAGTTAATTAATTCAAAATCAATCAACTTGAGTGGGTTAGGGGATTTCTAACATTTGTTAAATAATTAGATTTATTTAATGAAATGAGAGGACATTGAGACTTTAATTAAATAAATTAATTTATTTAATTAAATGTGATGAACATTAGTCAGGAGAGGATGAATTAATCTGATAAAATTGATTATTTGATTAATAGTAAAAGTTGACGAATTTAACTAAATAATAAATATTATTTAATTAATTGGTTAGTGTAGAAGGGATTTAGGAGGAAGTGATGTTAATTAATCAAAGTTAGATGCATAATATCAATTAGGACTATTTAAGTGTCTACATTTTCCCCCTCTTTGAAGTAATGTACCCGTTGCATTGATTTAAAGACTAACGCTACCAAGATCAAAATTCATTTTTTTTTTTTTTTGGATGCCCCATTGTTGCCCCAGTGGAAGGAATTACACTATTACACCACTCTCTCAAGAGATTGGGCAAAAAAATTAATTTTTTGGGTTGAGCTCGTGATAAAGATTCAACAATGGTTCAACTGCAAAAAATATGTTATATGATTCAAAAAGAGACTCAAGACACCAAAAAATAGTCAAGATAGGCTTTGTAGCTCATAAAATAGATGAATGGGCTCAAAACCCCTAATTTTTCACTTAAAAACCCTAATTTTCAAGCTTAAATAGGTGGGTTTAGGTCATTTTTAATTAATTTATGAATTGACCCTTCTACAATTCTTGCAATTTTGCTCTGAGTTGCTAATATAATGGGTGATCATGTGCTTCCTAGACATCAAATGGATTGAGTGTGTGAGTTTCGAAGGCCTTTGGACGTAGGACCACTAATATGAAAATTGGAACTTTTCTCATTTTTCATGTTTTTGAAGCATTTATTAGGGTTTAGGTGTGTCAACCAAAAGAGGCTCTGTAAAGCACCACTCCTCCTCTGATTGATGTCACTTTTGATGTTGGAGTGCTACCTATGTAGTATAGTGTTGCATGGCTCGATTTAGGTCTAGAGTCACTCATAGAATGCTGACTCACCTTTGTAGAAGTGTGTCACGTGACCTAGGATGGGTTTAGTGCCACTCAAAAATTTTGACTCACCTTTGATACAGAGTGTTGCATGAGTCTAAATGGTTTGGCACCACCCTCAAATGTTGACTCGCCTTTGAGGAAGAGAGTCGCTATTGATTTTGGCATTGCTTTTGCTAAAAATTAGAGCACCACCTTTGACAAAATTGACTCACCTTTGATTTTGAGGGTTTAGAATTTTTTTTGTCGTTTTGCATAAATTTTTGACATGGTGCATGTTTTGAGTGCAGGAGGTCCTTCGTCCACTCTATTCGAAGGAGCATTGATGCCAGATTATGCATCAGGTGAGACACTTGACTAATGATGCACTATGTTTCCTTGGCGTGTTTGGTTTTGGATACATTGCATAGATGCCAATCATCTGCACTCACCTCACTATGATGATAGCCTTGGTCGAGTGGTGGTAGAGCGAGATGCCATCATTTCATTTACCGACTAGAGAGGCCACCGTGACCCTCAAGGATGTATGGAAAATCCTGTGGATCCCCATCCATGGTGAGCAAGTTGTTTATGATGTAGAGGCTAGAGATGATGCTATTTTTGAGGTGCCTAAGGTTGATTAGTATGAGGTGGACAGTGGCCAGATTGACCTACACTGCTACAAGGTGATTTCCCTAGATTTTTCATTATTCGTGGGTGCACTGATCTTAGGTGTCTTGGTACCTAACATATGAGCAAGAGGATGTAGTGTTGGATGGGGTATCATTTGGGAATGGATGATGGAGGAGATGATCGTCGTCACTTGGGGCCCAGTATTTTGTGCATCATTGTACCATGATATGCACTAGGTGGTATATTGTAGTGCACCCAACATTGGTGTCAGGGTCACATTACTCCAGATGTGGGCTTATGAGCATATTTTTATTTTGCAGCTAACCATTACACTTGTGGAGATAGACCATGATGAGATTTCAGTGTATAGATATGGGGCCATGACCACACTTCATTACAAAATAATTACATGCATCCTACACTAGAGGTGGGTGATCGATGAGATGACAATTTTCAAGTGGAGACCTTAGATCCACACCCACTGATGGATAGATGATGATGAGAAAATATTTTACTACCACCAAATGAGGTGTATGTAGGGTTGTGATCACTTGATTATTGAGTGCTACCTCCTAGATAAGGTAGCTCATCAATTTGGAGAGGTGTAAGATACACCAACAGATGAATACAAGGAAATATTTGCTAGGAGATCTTGAGAGACTACCTGGGGACAACAGATCCCTCCATAGGTTGCTATAGATGATTTTAGATAGTTGATGGCATAGACTTGGGTTTATTTTTATGGCCCATAGGATGTCAAGATCACACAGGCCTACGATGCATACTGGCAAGCCCATGCCCCAATTTAGTTGATAGCTCCAGTTGTTCCAACAATAGGTAGAAGATGACATAGAGGTCCTCTTATAGGTCAGTACTAGCCACCACTAGACAAATAAGATGGTTAGGATGGGTAGGTGCCCGACCAACAACAAAGGTTGGATGGAGGTGTTCCATTGGTACAATTGGTGGACCAAAGACTACCATAGTAGCTACCACAGGATGGCCAAATTGTAGCTTTGACCATGCAGGTACAATAAATTTTTGTCTAGCTGTAGTAGGCCATAACTTAGCTATAGAAAATGACTTTTGAGAGAGATTAGGCTAGGAAATAGCGACAAACTAAAAGAGGTGAGATTGACCATGAGTGTCAGTTGTGACACAATTTTAATGTACCATTTCCACAATAGATAGGGTTTCAACAACAACTAGAGGTTGTGGTGTAGTAGGAACAAGGACATGCCATGGTCCTAGTACATATGAACATGCTAGCCATGTAGGAGGTAGCCTACTACAAGATGTGCTATTATAGAGAGTGTCCAAAGTAGTGTGGGCAGCCATATTTTTCACATATGAGTAGGGTTTCCCAGAGTAGGTCTCAGGGAGGCTTGTAAGTCAGTAGGTAGCCATTGAGTTCTCACCATGGTGAGTGACAGAGCCATGGGGATTAGTAGAGCTCTAGATAACTAGTATTTTTAGACACTTTTTGGATTTACAACCTGATTATTGATGTATATACATTCATTGGCTAAGTTTTGATTAGCTTCTTGTATACTATTTTTGATGATTTTACAGATTGATCTTGATTTGTACCATGACATTCAATTTTTTGATATATATGAGATGACTTTGATGCAGCATGACATGATGTGATATCTTTTTATTTTATGTTTTATGAATGTATGGATGCCTGTATTTGTTACTTATGATTAGGCTATGATGTTTATGATTCATGATGTGTTGTATGCGATGTTATAGATGTAAATGCAATGAGTGGTTTACTTTCCTTTTCAATATCTTTATATGTGATATACCATGACGATGCAAGATGTATGTATGGACACATTTATATTTTTATGCTATGGATGTAATGAATTGTTATGTTATGAGATGCTTAGACTAACAGATATATATTATGATGATAATACAAATGGGATGAATTAGGATGCTTAGAATAAAAAATATATATTATCCTAAACAACTAAAATGATGATGCAATGCAAAATGACATGGGTTAAGATGATTAGAATAAAAAATATATATTATCCTAAACAACTTAAATGATGATGTAATGCATGGATGATGTTTCCTATTATGATGAGATGCCATGATTATGTAATATGAGTATATGCTAACATTTTGTAGACGCAGGATGGATGCATGGACATGTTTTGATAAATGTCATGGTACCCTGTTAGTGTGGATAGAAGATAGAGGAATGAGAGGGATCAACCCTTGATTCTGAGAACATGTAGAATTCCAACAAGTCCATGAGTCGTCGATACTTTATTAGATATGTTGATGCATGTTGATGATGTTTTGCTTATCAAGGGATTGGGACATAAACGACACAACTTTCCTTATGTTTGATGACACACATAGAAATGATGCATCAAGGTATAGACAACTAGGATGAAATGGTATTGAGTGTGATGGACTCTAACTTAGAAAATAGATAGGAGTTTCCTTGTTCACACCTAACATATGAAACCTTGCTAGGACATGTACTTTGATACTTTCAACACCTCGAGCCAAATCACAAAGGAAAAACCTTCCAATGTAATATTCAACAAACTATCCAAAACTTCCTCCACACACACCTAACAAAGCAAGTATTCACCCACGTTATATTACAAGAACATCCAACAAGCACAACAAATGAAAGGAACTGATCAATGCCTGATTCTTTTCTCTCTAAATCTTTTTGATAGACATCATTGAGAGTTCAATGAAATAGGTGAAAATAAGATAAATCATAAGAAAAGATCAAGTAATCAAACAAGCCGATGTTATTAATACCTCTAGCCAAGACTAAACTATGGTGATGCCTGATGTTGATGTCCATTGTAGGAAAGATGCATCCCAGGACATGATTTATTAGATGATTCTGAAACTAACGGGATGATGAGATATTGATACCAAGAGTTGACCAACTTGTTTACCTACCGATCTAGACTCAAGACCCCGACATTTAGGTTTATCCAAAAGTTTCTATACTTGTTTCTACATTCCTTACCAAGGGTTGATGGTGATGGTCAATTTATTGTGAGTGGATGTTTATTATGTGTGAATGTGAAATGGGACAGGTGAAATTTTTGGTTTTCTATAATATTTCAATGTTTTGGGGTGTTTTCAAAATGTTATGAGGCTGTTTTGGGATATTTGAGATGTTTTACAAATTTTTTTATTTTCAAATTTTCCAATGTTTTTATGTTTTTTGAGATTTTGACCAAGAACCTAACCTAACGACCTATTTTAGGGGCCTCAAGGGCTGATCAAAGATTAGCCTTTCCTATGTTATACATGTAGAGGCCACGTAGTTCGACTGACATAGACTCGTTTATTGTTGAAGTATGAACATTGATCATTTATCAGTTTATTATTATAGACGTTCAAATTATCTTGATTGATATCATGCACTCGATCTTGATTCATTAACACCAATTCTTCCTTAATCACTCCTTTACTAACCAATTAATTGAGTAATCCTTATTTAATTAATTCATCAAGATTCCTCTTTTAATTAAATAAATCAAATTTATTTAATTAAATCTAATTTTCACCTTTTAATTAAATAAATCAACTTTATTTAATTAAATCTAATGTTCTTCTTTTAATTAAATAAATCATTTTATTTAATTAAATCCTAATATCCCTCCTTTTATTAAATAAATCATTTTATTTAATTAAATCCAGAGTCATCTCTTAATTAAATAAATCAAGTTTATTTGATTAAATCTAATGTCCTTCATTTAATTGAATAAATCCAATTTATTCAACTAAATCATTAACCTCCCAACTATCCTCTTATGTGATTTAAATAAATCTAATAATCTAAATCAAATTTCATATCAATTAATTAACTCCTAAATCATCCATTCCTCTAGCTTTTGCAACTTGCATATGTAAATCAATTTATTTTATTTATTAATTCCTCTATTTCCATTCAAATATGACATATTCTTCAAATATTCCACCAATTTGAAATCTCCCTCCCAAAGGACTTTTGTCCTCCAACATGGCATTTAAAGCTCTTAAATGTCCTTTTTCTTGAGCCAACTTGGCATTAACTCATCTTACAACTCTTCTTGCACAAGCCATCTTTTGAATTTCAAATTCCACCTACATGCATTTAACATGCACATTGTTCAAAATGTGCTCCACTCTTCTTCATTAGCATGTTGACAAGTGGCACAATACCATTGGTTCAAGTTTAATCCCAAATTCTGCCTATTTCTCATTTCTCCATCCTTCTTTCCTATAAATAGAGGACTTCTCTATTGATTTGGGTTCCACAACTTCATGCAAGGTTACTATCTATAGATTTGAGCAAGTTCATCCTTATTTTCATGCAAGTTTTCATAGATTTCATCAATCTTAGCAAGGTTATCAACATTTTGAATCAAGGAGCACACAATCATCATCAAGTTTGTCAAGGAATTGGGAAAGGGATCTTTCCGCATCAAAGAAGCACCAATTCCCCCATGGGATGCTAGTTTGGAATAAGATTTCATTAGTTTTCATTGGATATTTTACTTTGTTTTCTTGTTCATTGTCTTTGAATGAATTTCATGGGGAATGCTTGTTATAGACTTGTTTATTGACTAATGTTTGATTGTTTGATCATGTTTTTAGTAGGTCTAGACCAAGCATTCACATTTTGGCACTAGAAGGAGGGCAAATCTTTCAAAATTAACACATTTTTTTGGCCAATTCCATTGTTTTTTCAAATTTTTTGTGCTTTCAGGAAACAATGATGTTGAGAAGGACAAAAAATGACGCTATCAGTCCAGCATTGCTATATAGTGACGCTGCATCGATTCCAAAAAGTGATGCTACTGTGATTCTCCTGAGGTCTGGATCTGTCAAACTCCAAAGGGTGACACTAAAGCAAAATAGTGACACAATTATAGCCTCTATTTTTCCATAGAGATATGTTGACTTCACTAGAGCGACGTTGAATCTCCAAACAACGATGCCTTCATGGATTGTGAAGCTGGGTTGGAGTAAAAGGTCAAATTTCAAGTTTATTTTAAAATGTGATTTTTGTTTTTGATCACCTTGACCTTTTAACCTATTTGTGGCTCTATTTTTCTATTGATTGACCAAATTTTGTAGGTTGAGGTGATCAAGAAGGGATGGAGGAAACAAGGAGAAGATTTCTTATGTAAATTTCTTTCTCACGATTGTAACAAGTGTTTTTTAAACACTTTGGGAGCATTTATAATCCCATATTTAGGATATTGTTATCTTTAGTTTTAAGACTCAAATAAATTTCATTTGGGTTTTAAAAAGAACAATCAAAGGGTTAAAAAGAACATTAGGAACTTACTAGATTTGGTTTTGGGTTTAGGAATTGAACAAACAACTCCAAGAGTTTCATCTTGGTGCTATAAAAGAACCAACTACTACTTTTGAAGTCTAAAATGAACATGTGTGTTTCTTGTTTTGTAATATTTTTCACAAACTAATATCATTTAAAGGGAATATTCACTTCTCTCGCACTTCATGGTGATCTTGAGAATCAAAAGTCTTTTGGTGATATTAGGTTGTCTAAAATATTTCCTCCACACTTCAATTTAGGATCTTAAAAATTGAATAAAAATCTTGCTAGTGTGAGCTAAGTATATTGCGTGTGTTCTCTCTTTTTTCACGCCAACAAAGATTGATCAAAATACAAATGTAATTACTCACTTTTGTTTACCTTTAGAGGGCTTACCTTGGTGGGAAAAATTATTCACCCCTAGGGAACAACCCAAGCAGTAATGAGCATAAGCCAAGCTCTTCCAAACCGCGATATAAATTTGTAGTTGCGATGAAAATTGTAAACAATGGGAAGCGGTGCATGATAACTCTCCCCTAGTATCTTTATGATGCGTAAATCCCTTGTTCTAAGGGTTGGGAGATCTCTCACAAGGAGTTTATCATTGCACCCCCTAAACTGGATGCCATTATTATGAACCATTGTGTAGTAGCCAAAAATCCCAATATTTGTTGGCATCAGGAGGTCGGACCTCTGGAGCCATCCCACATACTTGAGATTCTTTGTAGAGATGAAAGGTTCATCATGGGAGATTCATGAGAATTTAAGCTTGGCTAACTTGTAGAAGTGAGTATCGTGGAGAGGAGCCAGTGTGGTCAAGCTTCTAGTCATTCATTTTGAATAAGCGTGGCTGGATTCATCCAAGTGGGAATTCAAAAAATATTTTCTTTTCCATCCTAGGATTGTGCAATTTTGACTCAGTTAAACACATTTTTTGGATCCAAAATCTTGAAAACAAACATTCAACAAGAACATCAAATTTCAAACCTTTAGAAGAAGCAAATACTTTTGAAATATCCAAGTGCTATTGCTTGTCCCTAGGGATTTTATCCTTAGAGGCTTCTAAGTATTTGGGTTTATATCTTAATTTTCTCTCTAAATTCAACATTAGGGAACTATTTCCTTGATTCTCTTGATTTCCACATAATGGAATTTGTGGGATAAAAATAAATTGAGACATTAGACATTTAGTTCGAAAAGCTAAGCAATAAAGTGTTTGTGGTAAAAAGGACTCATTAAGCAAGAATAAAAGACAAATTGAACCTCACATGTGTTTTCTCAAATGATTTCCCACAAGATCAAAATTCGAAAACCAAAGTCCATCAATTGAAACAAGCATCTTAGTCCAAGAAATCTCAAGAAACGTCAGTCTATGCTTTACGCAGTTAGAGAAAGGTTGCTCTATAAATTTTACAAACATGCATAAAAGGATAACCCAAACTTGTACTCGTTCTATTATTATCAAAATCCAAGTCTTTTTCAATGTTTTGAGTATCTCACTTTGTAGGGTTAGCAAGTTCTTGGAATTATAGCATGTTCTTCAATACCTAGGTCTTTTAAAAATAAGTATCTCTAAGTTCACTTAGGATCAAAATCAACACTCTCATCCATCCTCAAACATCAATCAAATCCCATCTCACAAAAAACTCTTGGAATCTTGGAAAAATAGTTCATACTACACTTTTTGCAAATCCTTTAAATCAAATTAAAATCATCTTGTTTGACTAAGTGTGTGTGGATGCGTCCTTCTTCATACACTTAGTTCAATTATCACCTTGTGGAAAAGTTTATTCCAAGACAACATCTAACCTCTTGGAGTTTATGAGTTCATTATCAAATACAAATCAAATCAAAATCAAATCAAAATCAAGTAAAAATCAAATCCAAATCAAATCCAAAATCAAAAATCACAAAGTCCTAAAGTCTAGTATATCTCTCGAAGGTTCCTTAAGAGTTCAATCATTGACATCATCCATCTTTCATTATCTCATCACCAACCTTGATCCTCAACATCTTAGACTTTCTTTTTTGTACCTAAAGTTTAGACCAATTTAAGGAGTTAGAGGTTCACCTCCCATATTCCTAAAAATTGATCCTTATTTTATGGTCCAAATTAGATCTCGACATAAGAAGAACATGGAAACAAACAAAGAAACATTCACTTCAAGTGACTTGATTCAAACTATGCCTAAAATAAACCCCATCGGATCTAGCAATCCCCCACTCAATCTTCCTCAACTTCCATAAGATCTTCAAGGGGGAGGTTGCCAAGTAGAGGATATCACCAACAATGCCTTAGGAATGACTCAAGATGAAATCCTATAATTGGTCCAAAATCCTAAAAATCACAAAATTATCAACACAATGATGAGGCTTAATCCTTCACAATACATGTTAGAGCTAGCAAAGAAAGGGGCTAAAATCCCTGTTGAGTATGATGTAAGCAATATTGTGGAGAAACCTCTTGGGATTATTCCACCAGTCTCATTCACACCTTCCTTCCAAAGCATCATTCAACCCATCCCACAACCAATTTCAGCTCATGCTCCAAGTCAACCCATAGTTACCAAGGGGAGTTCATTGCTTCATGCTCTTCAAACACATCCCATTGTAAATAACCAAGACTTGGATGAAAACACCATCTTGGGTCAATTCGTCCCTCAATATCTGAAATACCCATATGTCTCACTTGTCTTTCATGACACCAACAATCCATCTGCTTTCACTGCAACACCAACATATTCCCTTAACACACAAGTCTCTCTCCCCATGACTTCACAAGAACAAGGGGGACTATGTGGAAAAGGGGGAATTTTTGATCCCTCATCATCACTTTCTAAAGGAAACACATCACCCTTCTTCCCACCATTTCCCCCTCTAACATTGACATCCAAACTAGTCCTCGGTTTAGGGCAACCGCCTTTACCAATCCTCAATCAAAAAATCAAAACAATCTTCCAATCATGAATCAAATCAACATACCAAATCCTCTGATCATGCCATCGATATCACAACACTAGGTGGCACCAATCTAAATGACACAATCAATCACTACACCATCTAAAAATGTGGTCTCCCAAGGACCTAGCATATCCACCTCACCATCTACCACACAACCCCCTATCATCAATCCAACAACACCTCAACAACCACCTCAACAAACTCTCATCACAACATCTCACACCATTTTGAATCCTCCACCTCCACCACCAAAACCAAACATGACAAACCAATACAACAACACACTTCAAGTTTCCCAACAAGCATACCAAAAGGCGCTTCAACAATTCCAAAATAAACAAGCCACACAAGCTACATATCTAGCCACCCAACAATCCCAGACACAAAAAGTCATGCAACAAGCATAGCAAGCTTCGCAATCCCAAGATTTATTACAACAACAAGAAGCCGTGAAAGCTACCCAAGCTACCCAAGCGGCACCAGAAACACAAGCTGAACAAGCTGCTCAACAAGCTCAAGCTCAAGCACATGCCCAATATCAAGCCCAACAATCACAAGCACAAGTGCAATACCAAGTAGCTCGGCAGAAAGCATACCAACAAGCTTTGCAACAATACCAAGAGCAACAAGAAGGAACCCAACTACCAGCCCAACAACAAGCATTGTTGGCACAACAACAACAAGACCAACAACAAGCATCGTTGGCACAACAACAAGAAGACCAACAACAAGCATTGTTGGCACACCAACAAATTTAGGCATATCAACAAGCATTGATCATACAGTAGAGTTTGCAACTACATCCCACAAACATGAAAAACACCCCACCTATCACTCAAATGATCAAACCACCCCAAAAAAAATTATCCCACCACCCGATTTGCAAAATGATGTGTCTACACAAATTCAATTTCTCTCACAACAAGTGCTAGACCTCCAATCAGGGAAGACAACGAAAAAACCTAGCAATTTGTGCCCTTATCCATTTGACATAAGCATTGTGATGGTTCCATTCCCAAAGGGATTTGAAATCCCAAAATTTGACAAATATCAAGAGACAAGTACTCCTGAAGATCATATCAAGGAATTCCAAGTACAATGTATGGAAGTTACATACGAAAACACTTATCTAATGTGACTATCCCCTTTGGAGTTTTGTTGGACCAACAATGGAATGGTTCTCTCACCTTCCTCTCAGAATCAAAAAGTTCCAAGAAATTGTGGATACATTCATACAGAATTACACAGTCAACATTGGCATGGACGTAAGTCTAGAAGAACTATATCTGCTCTCAAACAAGCTAAGGGGTAAACATTCACATCCTTCTTACAATAATGGTGATCCAAGACCAACAGGAGCAAGTGGACTATGCTAGAAGAACAAAAAATTTGCATCATCATCACTAATCTTGAAGGAACCTTGTCCTTCCATCTAAAAATGCAATGCATCACCACATGCGACCAATTGATCCCCAAGGCATTGAATATCGAAAGAGCCCTTATTTCACAAGTTGAGACACCTACTTATCAAGACAACCGCCCATCAACTAGTTATAATGAAAAACCTCGCACATTGGAAAAGAAAAAAAATGTCACTAATGATGGTGTCATTGATGCCAAAGTGGTCATCAATGCCCCAAGGAGAAATATGCAGTCATATCAACAACTGCAAACCAATAATAAAAAAACACACAAGCCAATGCAATATCACAACCACCCAATAATTAAGCGGTCAACAATCTGAATAATCAATGGGGACCACCCCCACAAAACAAGTATCCCCCCAAATGAAAATACACACCACTTGGGGAATCAATCAAATCTATCATGAAAAAACTGGCATAGGAGAATCTCATTAAAATCCCCATTTATGAGAATTATCAGGAGCCCCAAGTGAAATTGCCATGGTATAACAAAAATCACCTTTGTAATTTTCATAAAATCAAGGGACACACAATGACCAGTTGCATGAGATTGAAAAATTGATCCAAGACCTTATTGATGATAGAACCATAAATGTTGAACAACTTGTAGGAAACCACGACCTAAAGATATACACAAATATGATTCCATATCACAATAAAGGGAACAACCATGGAAAGGAAAAGTATAACAATGTAAACCATGTTTACGACCATGTTGTTTCATCCTTGGATGAATGGGTCATTGTTGTCAATGACAAGGGAGCTAGAGCCGACTGTGGAGTCACCACATGTGCTGGAAGAGTTACCATTCTTGAACCATCAAAACCACCCAAGGAACCAACCTCTAATCTAAAATACATTCCCAATGGTTATAATGTCTTGGAACAGCTGAAAAGAACCCTTGCTCAAATCTCCATCATGGAGTTACTGAAGATCTCACCCACAAAAAAAAACCCTAGAGGTAGCATTGGCTTCATCCATTGTCCCCACAGATCTCAATGTAGACGAGTTCCAAGCTATGGTCAGACACATCACCACACCACACCTCCTAAAATTTTAGATGAGGACCTCCCAATGCAACCATCTCATAACCATGAACTCCATCTTGAGGTCTTGGTCCAGAAGAATAAAGTCAAAAGAGTCTTGGTGGAAAGGGGTGTAGGTTTAAATATCTGTACTCTGAAGCTGATAAAGAATCTAGGATTCTTCAAGGACATCATTGAAAAATGTAAAGGTATTACAACCAGGGCATATGATGATCAAGAACAATTGTCTCAAGGCACTACTCAACTCCCTATTCAAGTAGGGCCAGCCATCATGGAAACTACTTTCCAAGTCCTTGATCTAGAACTACCTTATAGTATCCTCCTAGGGTGCCCATGGATCCATGGAATGCAAGCTGTTGCCTCTACCTTCCATCAATGTGTCAAGTTTCACTATCAAAATCAAGAGGTTACAATCCATGGTGATCTTAATCCATTTTATTATTGCAAGAATATGGAAGCAAAGTACTACAAATTCCCCCAAGTCCCAAAGAATGATGAAGGCCCTACGACTCCATATGTAAACCCATCTACCTTAGCCTCCACTTCTAAGACAAAGACACCCGCCATTCCTGACATCTCTGCTATCAAAGTCATTATCTCAGATAATGGGTGTGGGGATTACAAAATGAAGAAAAGTGCCTTTGTAATAGGAGAGTTACCTCAACCAATTGACACTTCAGCTCAAACTTTCAAAGAAGACCCCTCCAGATTCAAATGTTGGGGGGACATAAGTAAAGAAGTGGTGGACAAAAAGTAAATATCAAGTCTATTGTACCAAGATGAAAGGCTTGTGCCTAATCTTCCCATGGATGATAATAGCAAAGGACTACAGATAATGCAAGGATGGGGTTACAATAAAAATAAATAAATTGAGAAAAATGACAATGGTCTTCTAGAAACTATCATTCCTGAGAAGCATATAAGGAATCTTGGCCTTGGATCTACTCCTCCAAAGTTAACCATACTTGGAAAAGGTGCTTTGATTAGAAAAGTCAAAGCTTCCCCCTTAGTTTTGGTATCAATTACTTACCCTTTTGAGGACCCCCTCACTAACTTACGCATCCTATTCGAGGTTTTGTCCTTTCTCATGATTAGTACCCTATCTTTTGAGTCAAGAAACCAAACCCATGAGATAAACTTAGTCTATCCCCAATTCATTGATTATGACCAACGAGGACCACTGATTTTAGACATGTTTGAAAATAATGAGGCTCTCTTGGAATTCACAGGATTGCAAGATACGATACCATATGGAGATCACAAAGCTGGATTCGACATTGATCTTGAAACACATGCCTATTATGGGGAAATGATTGAATCCCTCAGTCACAAAAGTGGAAATTTAAGAATAATATCTAGGTCTTTGAGTGAAAACCACACTATGGCACTCTCTGACCCAAAAATAGTAAAAAAAGGAAGCATCCAATGGTGAAAACCTCTCTGAGGAACTAGAGGATGAGGGATTCAATCTTGCCCTTAGTTCTATTCATCAAGAGAAGTCAACAGTCTTAGTAGAGAAGTGCAATCTAGTCAACCTGGGAACAGAAGAAATGCCACATATAGCCTTCTATGTAGAATCACTTTTGAAAAAGGAACACAAACTCCTAGCTGCTTTTCTAAGGGAAAGAAAGGTAAAATTTGCATGGACCTAGGCTGACATTCCTAGTCTTGATCCAGAAGCTATGGCTCACCATCTAGTTGTCTATCCAGAAGCAAAAATAGTAAGACAAAAACTAAGAAAGATGCATCTAGAAATAGCTTTACTAGTTAAACTTGAATTACAAAAGCTCCTTGATGTCAGTTGCATACAACCAGCTGATTATCTAGAGTGTGTTTCAAATCTTGTTCCTATTTCAAAACCCACTAGGGGCAGATATGCATTTGCACTAACTTCAGGGATCTAAACAAATCATGTCCTAAAGATGACTTCCCTCCCAATATTGACATGATTGTGGATTAGATAGTAGGACATGAAATGCTATCACTAATGGATGAGGGTACAATCAATCATGATATCCAAAGATGATTAGCATAAAACAACATTCACTTGTCCATGGGGAACCTATTGTTAGAACACGATGCCATTTGGGTTGAAAAATTCAAGAGCCACTTATAAAATAGCTATGACACTGATCTTCCATGAAATGATTCACAAAATTGTGGAATACTATGTGGATGACATATTGGCTAAATCAAAGAAGCGTCGGGATCACATACTAGCTCTAAGATCCATCTTTGACAGGCTAGAAGAGTACAAGGTTAGATTCAATCCAAAAAAGTGTGTCTTTGGGGTACAATCAGGAAAGCTCCTAGGGTACATTGTATCTATGAGGGGAATCAAGATAGATCCCACCAAAGTCAAAGAAATTCTAGAGATGGAGGCACCAAGAACCTTGAAGCAGTTGATAGGTTTGCAGGGAAGACTCCAATCCATTCGTTGGTTCATAGCACAATTGGAAGACAAGTCTATACCATATTCTCATCTACTCCACAAGGGGGTAGCATACAAATGGGATGAGAAATGTGATCAGGCTTTCAATAAGATCAAGGAGTACTTACTCACAACACCAGTTCTCATGCCACCAATTCTAGGCAAGCCCTTGATCTTATATATATCGGCAACAACAATAACCCTTGGCACTCTCTTAGCTCAACATGATGAAAATGGGAAGGAGAGAGATATTTAGTACATCAGTAGGACCATGGTAGGACATGAGATAAATTATACATCCATTGAGAAGGATTTCTTAGTAGTTGTGTTCATCATACAAAAATTCAGACACTATATGCTAGCACATTAGATAAAAGTCATTGCCAAGATAGATCCTCTTAAGTATCTACTTTCTAAAGAAACACTCATAGGGCGAACAACTAAATGGGTCATGATCCTGACAGAACATGACATTTAGTATGTAGAATGAAAGGCCACTAAAGGAAAATCAATTGTAGACCAATTAGCGGAGGCACCGATATATTGAGAAAATTCACTAGTATCAGAGTTCCCTGATGAGTCAGTCTTTAACCTAAGCATAGCAGATCACTAGAAAATGTATTTTGATGGATCCTACACATAGCATGGGTCAGGATTTGGAGTCTTCTTCATTACACCACAAGGAGATTGCATAGCCAAGTCATATAAGTTGTCCTTTCCTTGCACAAACAACATTGCAAAGTATGAGGCCCTTGTCATAGGCCTTAGAATAGTAGTACAATGGAAGATCATGGAACTTAAAGTCTATGGAGACTTGCAACTTATCATCAACTAGGTCAATGATGAATACCAAACGAAAGATGAAAAATTAACCCCATATAAGAAACTAGTGGAAAGCATCAAAGAGTTCTTCATTGACATCACATTTGAGAAAATACCTAGAGAAAATAATAGAGAAACATATGCTATGGCAACAATTGGATCGCTACTAGATATCCCACACAACATCCCTAAGCAATAATTCCTTGTAGAGTAGCTTCTTGTACCTACATTCGAGGTACCAAAGTCTAAATTTGTGTGTGAAATCATTGGCCTTGGTAATCCCTAGTATCATGATATATACACCTACTTAATAATAAGAGTCCTCCCTGCTAATATCACCCTGAACCTTAAAAGAACATTTATCAAGAATTCATCCCACTTTGTTATCTTAGGAGACACCCTATACTATATAAGAATTGAGGGAACCTTGTTATGATGCCTTAACACCGAGGAAGCTTTGACTACTTTAACCGAGGTACAAAATGGAATTTATGGGTCACATTCGAGTGGTATGACCTTGGCTAAGAAACTATTGAGGACTGGGTACTATTGGCCTATAATGAAGAAAGAAGCTCACAACTATGTCTAAAGATGTGTGCAGTGTCAATAGCATGGAGATCTCATCCATGCACCAACTCAGGAGCTCCACCCAATCATTACACCTTGGCCCTTTTCACAATGGGGGCTCGATCTCATCAAAAAAATCAAACCCACCTCATCCAGTGGACATAAGTTCATCATCAGTGCCATTGAGTATTTCATGAAGTGGGTAGAGGCTATTCCTATGACCTATATTGATCTGTATCAGATCTAGACTATATGTAGTATTGAATGCTTAACTTTTACAATGATTATTCCAAGTTAATTAAAACAAAATTAACTTAAGGAAATAACAAAATGAAGGAATTAACAAACTAAGAGAAGGTGAGAGAAAAGAAGAGAAGTGAAAATAGCGTTTGATTATGGAGTTCGTCACAAATGTGACTACGTCTCCGGGTCCACTCCAATAGAGAGACCGATCCGATTAACTCCAAAAAATCAATTACAAATGCACCACAATCATTCTTCAAGCACTTCAGCAGCGTAATGACGCTTTGACGTGCAAGAATGACTCAAAAATAATCTCCTCAAGACCTCTATTCACTTGTCACCTCAGCTTCAATACTTCATCAATACTTCACCTGAAAAAAAAGTGCCCTCTTCACTCTCACCTCACACCCCTTTTTATACAAAAAAATGAATCAAATTGGTTACCAACCAATTGATTTAAAAAATATTCCTTATCTCTCCATAATATCTTCAAATCTCCTTTATACACATATAAATCTTTAAAAATCCCCCCTAATATTTATTTTAGCCCTTTTATTTATTCATTTTGGGCTTTTGTTACAACTTAAGGGGTTAATTTTAAATAAAAGTTGTTTGTTTTATTTTAAAAGGCAATCAGTTTTGAAACAGTAAACAAAACTAACCGATGCTAATAATATTGTAAAGCCATCGCATGGCTTGTCGGCGGTTGGCGGTTCAACCCCCGCTGCTGGCTTTTAATAGCCATTTGCCAACTTTTAAACAACAAAACAAAATAGTCACCATTCATAGGTGTGCTCGAAATTGTAGCCGGATTGGTAGGAGGCTTCCGTTGTGCGTAGGAGGTTGGGGGATCGAATCCCCCAACAAACATTTTGTTAAAAAAACAAACTACCAAATTTGAATCCGCGGGTATGAATGAGACATAGCGCCACGTGTCGCACCAGGAGGGTGCCACATGGCAATCTCAGATTGGCTGATTCCGTAGACGTGGCTGCTGATGGGGAAAGTGACTGGGATGCTAACTGTACCTGCTGACTCAGATGATGACGTGGATGATGACTGTGCGCAGATTGATGACGTGTGCCGCTGACTGGTGTACGGATGGACACGTGTCACAATCTGATTGGTCCGTACAATGCTGACGTGGAAACCACGTGTCAAATTCTGGTTCAGCCACTTCACCATCCGTACAGTACGGAAGGCTGATGTCAGCATCCGTACGGTCCACCTCAAAAGTCAGCTGAAAGCTTTGACCGATGATAACTCTCGCGTACGATGTCGAATTTTGACGAAATGAACACCGTCGGAATTTTCTTGATGAGCTTTTCGTGATGATTCCAACTTCGACAACTTTTGAAAACATAATTTTTTTCGCTTCCTGGACACCACCTGATCCAGTTTGACCCAAGGTTTGACTAGCCATAACTTGCACAAACAGACTCCTTTTCGCTCCGTTCGAGTTGTGTTGGAATCAGGACTCTGAGATCTTTCTGATGGTGTAGATTCTGGAGAGAAATGAGACACTTCAATTTTCACTAAAAATATCCACCGGATCATATATTATAGGAAAGAAGATTTCCAAGTTCATCCTAAATTACCTAATTTTTTGTTATGGTGTCCCTCAAACCATTATCTCAGATAACAAAACACCTTTCAAAAACTAGGATGTTTGAGACCTATGCCAAAAATTAAATATCCAACATTGCTTTTCCACTCCATACTACCCCCAAGGAAATGGCTAAGCTGAGGCTACCAATAAGACCATCTTGAAAATCCTAAAGAAAATAGTCAATGACATTGGTCGTGATTGGCACTTACAACTAAATCCTTCCTTATGGGCCTACCGAATGAGTATCTAGCACGCCTATAGGTGCAACTCCAATCTCCCTAGTCTACATAATAGAATCCATCATTCCCATTGAGATCTAGCTCCCATCCTTAAGAATATCATTGCAGAACTTCATCACAGATGAAGAATATTGGGTGTCACGGTTGAACGAGTTGGAGCTATTGGATGAGCGACACATGGATGCCTTAAAACATTTGTAGGTCTATCATAACCATCTCAAAAGAAGCTACAATAAGAAGATTAGGAGTCAGACCTTTCAATTTGGAGAGCTTGTATTGAAGGAGAATCAAAAAAATGTACCAAATCTAGACAATAGGGGAAAATTTGAACCAAATTGGTTGGGGCCCTTCATCATCACAACAAGCTACAAATTAGGAGCATATCAACTATCCACACCAAAAGGTGAGCCTCTACAAGAGCCCATCAATAGCTCCCATCTAAAAAAAAATTATGCCTAAAATTTCCAAGGTGTAAATCAAAAAATCCAAAAAAATCAAAAATAATAAAAATCCAAAAAAAATTAGAGAAATGATTGAGAACAATAAAGAAAAAAAATCATCCTATAGTGAAAACCACTTCAGTGACGCTTTGGGAAAGTACCTTGGTGAAAACCTGGAAAATAGGTGCCTCGTGTAAATATGCACTTTCTATCCACCATGGTCTCTATGGCTTGTTCTGCATCATTCATCCACCGTGCACTTCCATATATTCATCCATATCTCCATCCACGTCTGCATCATAGCTTGATCATGTATTTGTATCATGATCCCTCCTAGTACTACTCGGCCCATTCCTAAGGTTAGTTTGTCTTGCATGTATCAGAGTAGCCTATTGTACCATGTTGGGGCCATGTTCTTATACCTACATTGGATCAGATTCATGTATATTCTTGAAGTCTTCCTTAAAATAAAAAAAATACAAAAATATTAAAAAAAAAATCCAAAACATATCAAAATCCAAAAATAGGTCAAAAAGTAAAAAAGTCAAAAATAGAGTCGTCTTGTTGAATTACGGGTCTCTGAGCTCTGAATGTAGGCAAGGTTGATATTTGATCATCCCCCAAGACACCCTAGGTTAGTCCTTTAGGGGTCCATCATAATAAACTGGCAGTCCATTTGTTCATTTCTCATCAATAAATAAGTCTGTGTTAGTCAAACTACGTGGTCTCTATGTGTATAATGTAGGAAAGGCTAATCTTTGATTAGCCACCGAGTCCCCTAGGATAGGACTTTAGGTTATATTCTTGGTTAAAATCTCATAAAACACAAAAAAATTGGAAAATTTGAAAATCAAAACATTTGTAAAACATCTTGAAAATACCAAAAACAACCTCAAAACATTTCAAAACTTCAAAAACATCCAAATATTTGAAAAATTCCATCCGTCCTGATTCACATTCACTCGCAATAAACATCCACTCATAATAAATGATCATCATCCTCAACCTTTGGTGAAACAATAAAAAACAAGTCTAGCAGTTCAAAAGTGAAAACTCAAAACATCAAGGTCTCAAGTGTAGGCCAATAGGTAAACAAGTTGGTCAACTCTTGATATTAATAGCCCATCATCCAATTTGTCCCAAATCATTTGATAACATCATGTCCTAGGATGCATCCTTCCTACAATGGACATCAACATTAGGCATCACCATAGTTTAGTCTTGGCTAGAGGTATGAAGAACATTGGCTTGTTTGTTTACTTGATCTTTATTTTGTTGACTTATCTTATTGGTCTCATTCCAATGACCTCTCAATGATGTCTAATAAAAATGATTTAGAGATAAAGGAATGGGGAAATAATCATTATCTTTTGTCTACCATGCTTGTTGGATATTCTTGTAATATAACCTTGGTCATGGTTACTTTGTTTGGTCTATAGGGAGGGTGTTTTAGGTGTCTTGTTGACCACATAGGAAGGCTTGCTTTTCTATGTTTTGGTCTAAGATATTTGAAATATTTGAACTACATTTTAAATAAGGTTTTGTATGCTAGGTGTGAATAGGGATACTCTTATATGATTGTCGAGTCAAATTCCATTGCACTAGGTACAATGCCATCCTGGTTCTTTATACCTTGATGCATCCTATCTATGTGTCTTATCAAAACATAAGGTAAGTAATCCCTTTTAAAATCCCAATTCCTGATAAGCAATACATCATCATCATCCATCCTCATCTCTAATAAAGTCTTGTAAAATCATGGAATTTTTGGATCCTCTTGTCATCATCTCACTTCTTTCTTCTCTTTGTGCTAACATGGCATCATGATAGTCAACCAAACATCACCAATGCAACCATCTTGCATCCACAAACCATTAGCATACTGCATATCATTCATATCATTCGCATGCATTGCATTCTCATCATTGCATAATATAGATTGGTTATTATAAGCATTTAATAAACCATACATTTGCATCCATTGCATAATCATATAGGCATCATCATACCATCCATATATGCATCATCATGTCATACATAGAAAAGATGCTAAAAAGAGAAAAAGAGTATATCAGAACATCATCCATCTCATCCATCTCACATGCATTGCATCATCATTTCAGCTGTTTAGGATAATATAGATTGTTTATTCTAAGCATATTAAAACCATCTCATTTGCATCATCATCATAACCATCCATACGTCTATCTTGAACCTCTTTGTCATGATATCGACCCTCAAATTAAACTTTTCACTCGATCTCTTGAGGGGGCAATGTACCGACATACTTCTTTTCACTAGGGCAATAGTGGGGCATTTGAAAAAATATAAATTTTTGAATTTTGATCTCAGCAAGGTTATTCTTTGAACCAATGCAGCAGGTACATTACTTCAAAGAGGGGAAAAATGTTGTTCAAATTATCCTGATGGATATCATGCACTTGATCTTGATTCACTAACACCAATTCTTCCTTAATCACTTCTTTACTAACCAATTAATTGAATAATACTTATTTAATTAATTCATCAAGATTCCTCTTTTAATTAAATAAATCAACTTTATTTAATTAAATCTAATGCTTCCCTTTTGATTAAATAAATCAACTTTATTTAATTAAATCTAATATTCTTATTTTAATTAAATAAATCAACTTTATTTGATTAAATCTAATGTCCTTCATTTAATTGAATAAATAAAATTTATTCAACTAAGTCATTAACCTCTCAACTATCCTCTAATGTGATTTAAATAAATCTAATTATCTAAATCAAATGTCATATCAATTAATTAACTCCTAAATCATTCATTCCTCTAGGTTTTGCAACTTGCACATGTAAATTAATTTATTTTATTTATTAATTCCTCTATTTCCATTCAAATATGGCATATTCTTGGAATATTTCACCAATTTGAAATCTCCCTCCCAAAGGAATTTTATCCTCCATGGCATTTAAGGCACTTACATGTCCTTTTTCTTGAGCCAACTTGGCATTAAGTCATCTCACAACTCTTCTTGCACAAGCCATCTTTTGAATTTCAAATTCCACCTACATGCATTTAACATGCATATTGTTCAAAATGTTCTCCACTCTCCTTCATTAGCATGTTGACAAGTGGCACAATGCCATTGGTTCAAGTTTAATCCCACATTCTTCCTATTTCTCATTTCTCCATCCTTCTTTCCTATAAATAGAGGACTTCTCTATTGATTTAGGATCCACAACTTCATGCAAGGTTACTATCTATATATTTGAGCAAGTTCATCCGTATTTTCATGCAAGTTTTCATAGATTTCATCAATCTTAGCAAGGTTATAAACATTTTGAATCAAGGAGAACACAATCATCATCAAGTTTGTCAAGGAATTGGAAAAGGGCTTCTTTCCACATCAAAGAAGCACCAATTCCCCCATGGGGTGCTGGTTTGAGCATTTTGGAATAAGATTTCATTAGTTTTCTTTGGATATTTTACTTTCTTTTCTTGTTCATTATGTTTGAATGAATTTCATGGGGAATGCTTGTTATAGACTTGTTTATTGACTAATGTTTGATTGTTTGATCATGTTGGAGTAGGTCTAGACCAAGCATTCAAAATTATGATGGAAACCTATAGGACCTATCCTAGGGGTCTCGAGGGCTGATCAAAGATTAGCCTTGCCTATTGTAGACAAATATTTTGGCACCCTAATGCTCTTTTGCACTTCTAGGGTTTTCACCTAAAAGGAGAGGATTTGGGGCCAAAATTCAAATGTATACACTCAAAATTAATGTAAAAGAGATAAAATATGTCTAATTATGATGTACTAATGCATTGATCTGAAAATAAAATGATTTAATGATGCAAAACCTAAGAAATGTGAAGTGCTAGAAAACACATTGTGATATGCAAAAACTCCTAAAAATGCAAGTAAATGAAGAAATAATTGAACAAAATTGGAGAGGTGCACCTAGTTTCTGAAATCTGATGTAGAAAGATTCTAGAATCTTGAAAATTTGAATGAAAATGTTGACGGGGACACTCATACCAGGTTGGGCGACTTAGTCCCAGTTTTGGGAAAACTACTCAGAAACCCGCTTCGGCCAAATGGGTATCCAAATCTACAAAAATCTCTGAAAAATAGGTTTAGTGGGACTAAGTCACCACTGTTGATGACTTAGTCCACTTTTGAATTTATGAAAATTCGAGAGTGGAAACAAAAGCCCTCAGTTTGCACTCTGGTTTCCCACAGGTGCTTGCTTCTAAAACTTCAATTTTCAGGCTTGAAAGTGACTTTTAATGGATATTTTGACTTGGTCACTAAGGAGATGTATTCAATGAGTCTTGAACCTAATCTTCAATGATCTTCAAACCCTCAAAGTACCTAAATCTATAAACACAAAAGAAAATAAGGAAAAAAGTTAGATATTAGGGCATGGGGTTTTTCCTTGATCAAACCCCTTTTTAGGTAATTAAACCAAATGAAGAAAGAATGTAATGAAGCATGGAAAAATGGAGTTAATATCTTGCCATTATTTTTGATCTTGAATTTCTACAACAAAACATGAAGAATTTGCCCTTGAATGTCCTTAGAAGCTATCTTGATGACTTGCAATGATAAAACTCTAGTTTGCTTGACTTGAGAAAATGATGAATTATGGATGAATGATGATGAATTATGAATTAGGTCAAATGAGAGGGAAAACCCTATATTTATACACAATTATGCCCTAATTCCCGAAAATACCTTATAACAGGCCAACCTTAGGTCTTAAGGAATAAAAAATCGAAAGAAATTTTATTTTATTTTGATTTTTGAACCAAATGGGACTAAGTTGCCACCAATGGTGACTTAGTCCACTTGGGAATTTTTAAGTGGATGTCAGGAATTCTGATAATTTAAATAATTATGATATTATTATTAGGATTCAACTGTGTAGTTTTTTAGTCAAACTCATTGACCCATGTTTCATGAGTAGTGGTTCACAAGAATCCATCTCTCATGATAATGAATGGTCCAATTAGCACTCATTGCATCTAGGTGATGCTCATAGAGGTGAAGCATTGGGCGTTCTCGGGAGGTCGCCCATCCCAGTACTACTCTAGCACAAGCGCGCTTAACCACAAAGTTTTCTCCAAGGTTAAGCCCACTTAGCTTGCAACTCCATTTACAAAACCTTCAGCAAGTGTTGTTCCTTATGAACCATTCATTATAGAGCCCCTTTAGCTCATCAATTGATAAGTAGGAGGTATTTTTCATAGCGTGTCAAATTATGATATTACTATCAGGATTCAACCATGTAGTTTTTGAGTCAGCTCGACTGCGTTTCATGAAAATGGCTCAATAAGAAAACCCATCCTCGAGACGAATGGTCTGATCAGCACCTCGGCCGCATTTGTGGTGATGCCATAGGTGAAGTATCGCCTCATCATCTCTTCCAGTTAAAGCGCCGCTAATCAATAGAGTTTTCCGTTGCTTAATTTTGTGCTTGGCAACCTTGTTTCTGTAAAATCATGTTGTTTTAGAATCATTCATTAGAGTTCCCTTATTAGTAGGGAGTATTACGCCGCGATAGCACGATTCAACGCAAGTTTTGAGTCAAACTCATTGGACCCATGTTTCATGAGTAGTGGTTCACAAGAACCCACCCCTCATGACAATGAGTGCTAAGTGGACCATTCGCTATCATGAGATATGGGTTCTTGTGAACCACTACTCATGAAACATGGGTCAATGAGTTTGACTCGAAACTACACGGTTGAATCCTGATAACAATATCATAATTTGACACGCTGTGGAAAAATACCTCCCACTTATCAATTGATGAGCTAAAGGGGCTCTATTATGAATGGTTCATAAGGCACAACACTTGCTGAAGGTTTTGCAAATGGGGTAACAACTCAAGCGGGCTTAACCTTAGAGAAAACTTTTGTGGTTAAGCCGCGCTTGGAGCTTGTAGAGTAGTACCGGGATGGACCTCCTGAAGGCCCAAGCATTCTCACCTTCAGGTTAAGCTGCTAAGCTTGAGAATAGGAGACCGGGTTTCTAGGCTTCCATCTCTGTGGAGCAGCCCAGTTTCAAGCATGCTTAACCATAGATTTTTCTCCAAGGTTAAGCCCACTTAGCTTGCAACCCCATTTCGTTATTATGAGAGATGGATTCTTGTGAACCACTACTCATGAAACATGGGTCAATGAGTTTGACTCAAAAACTACATGCTTGAATCCTGATAGCAATAAAAAATACCTCCTACTTATCAATTGATGAGCTAAAGGGGCTCTATAATGAATGGTTCATAGGGCACAACACTTGATGAAGGTTTTGCAAATTGGGTTGAAAGCTAAGTGGGCTTAACCTTGGAGAAAAATTTGTGGTTAAGCGTGCTTGAGCTGGAGTTGTACTGGGATGGCTGACCTCTTAGGAAGGCCCAGTGCTTCACCTCTGTGAGCATCACCTAGATGCAATGAGTGTTAAGTGGACTATTCGTTATCATGAGAGATGGGTTCTTGTGAACCACTACTCATGAAACATGGGTCAATGAGTTTGACTCAAAAACTACACAGTTGAATCCTAATAGCAATATCATAATTTGACACGCTATGGAAAATACCTCCTACTTATCAATTTAAATAACGTTTATCAGGTTCTTCTTCAATAAGACACTTAAGTAAGGCCTGTAAGTGTATAAAGGGGTCATTTAAAGCATAAGAAAAGTGTAAATATTAATGACAAGCCTAGGAAAGTGTGAAAGTTTGTTACAATACTTTACAACACTTTGAAATAGGTCTTGATAAGGTTATTTAGGTGAATTATGATATTATGGTCTTAGAAAAGTGTGAAGATGTGTTACAACACCTTACAACATCTTTACAAGACATCAATAAATGTATTTTCTTTAGTTTGCAAGGGTCCAAGACCTAGTGTGGATGTGAAAAACACCTCACAACACCAAGTCAAGGCCTTATTAGGTCCAATTTTTCATCAATTATTCCCATATCAAGCAATAAAAAAGGGATACTTTTTCTGTGTCCACACCTATGTTATACATGCAAAATCCTCATAGCTCGACATGGTTACTATTTTTTTGATTTTTTTAATTTTCAACCTGTTTTTGGATTTTAGATATGTTTTTGATGTTTTTTGGATTTTTTTTATTTTATGATTGATTTTGGATTTTTCAATGTTTTGAAAGATTTCAAGGATATACATGAATCCAATAGACTACCTCAATATAGGTAGGAAAAATTGACCTTAGGATTATTCCAAGTAGTTCTAGGATGAAACATAATATGTAAACAAGATCGAGCCATGATGTAGATGTGAAATGCAATGGGTGAATGTGATGGAAAGCGATGCGAAACAAGCTTAAGAATCCATGGTGGATGGGAAGTGATTTATTTATACAAGGAATCTGATTGCCAAGTTTTCACCAAGGTACCTGCCCAATGTGCCACCAAAGTGATTTTCACTAGAGGACAATTTTTTTCTTTACTATTTCAATCCTTTTTTATTTTTTTTGGATTTTTATTTTTTTGATTTTTTATATTTTGGATTTATACCTTGCAAGCCTAGGAATTTCTTTTTTTGAGGTGGGAGTTATTGATGGGCTCCTGCAAGGGTTCACCTTCAGGTGTAGACAATTGATACACTCCTAATTTGTAACTAGCTATGATGATGAAGGGTCCTAACCAATTGGGTTCAAAATTTCCCTTGCTGTCCAAATTTGATACATTCTTCTAATTTTCCTTTAGCACAAGCTCTCTAACTTGGAATGACCGAATTTTGATCTTCTTGGTGTAGCTCCTCTTTAGGCAGTTCTGATAAACCTATCAATGATTCAAGGCATATAGGTGACACTCATCTAGTAGCTGCAACTCATTCAATCATGACACTCTGTATTCTTCATCAGTGATAAGGTTCTACAATTATATTCTTAGGGATGGGAGATCAACCTCAATGGGTAGTATGGCCTCAGAAACATATACAAGGGAGAAGGGTGTTTCA
>VDFB02392185.1:0-48427 GCA_007258455.2 Sequoia sempervirens | reverse complement strand
TTTTAATATGCATGGGGGGATAAAAGAAATTAAAAATTCCTTAGAAACCTTGGATGAATAAAATGGAATTTAAAATTCCATTGGGAAGGACATGGAGATTGTAAATGGAATTAAAAATTCCATGAGAGGACCTTGGGAAGACAAAAAGGAATTTAAAATTCCTTGGGGGATGAGAGAGGAATTAAAAATTCCTCAAAAGGACCTTGGGAAGACAAAAATGAATTAAAAATTCCTTGGGGAATGCAGAGAGTTGACCAAAGGGGTTGATTAGACTATCTAATCAATGATTAGAGGAAAATTAGGTGGCTAATGAATATTAGGAGCCAACTTGTAAAATTTGGAGGATGTGACACATCCTAATCATGCATTAGACATCTGCACACCCTTAATGCTGGGATTAGGATGTGGATTAGGATTAAGAAAAAGTGATGCAGGATATGACACATGAGGAATTAAATAAATGCATTATTTATTTAATTATTTAAGAAAAATGGGAATAAAGGGTAAGGAATTTAATTATTTAACTAAATACCTTAGGGATTTAGAGGAATTTAGGGGTATTAATTAAAGAATAGTAATATTACTTAATTAATGCATATATGAGGATATTTAGATGAAAAGGGATAAATTTGGACAAATGCAATTGTCCAAATTTAGGTGTCTACATTACCCCTTTTTAGATGATTCTACAAAGTAGCATCATTTTAGAGAAGATTAAAAGATAGCACCAAGAAGAAGATGGTTAGATTATGAAAGATTCCCCAGTCACTCAAAGGAGTAACTAGGAAGAAGGATGGTAGGAGTGAAGATGAAGATTAGGGATTGAAGATGACCCCTCGAGAGGACATGTAGGTTCAAGAGAACACAGGTGTGCTCTAGAAATGGATGAGGTGATGAGAGATTATATGGGGAAGATGATGCCAAATGATGGATAAGAGAGGATGGTAGATGAAGAGATAAAAGCAAGCACAAATGGATTCAAGAAAAAATGTGTTGTTGCCCCATTCAAGCTACAAGCCTAAAATGGATTGATGATGGGTGGAGTGTTGTTGAGGAGGGAATGATATATCCCAAGACAAGAGAAAACAATAGGGAATGATACATCTCGATGATGATGATGAAAGTGTTGTTGATGAGGGAAGGATACAACCTATGGATGATGAGGAGAGTGTTGTTGATGATGGAAGGATGTATCCCAAAACAACACAAAAGGATAGGGAAGGATACATCTTGATGATGATGATGATGATGATGATGACTTGATCAAGGCTTGTAGCATGACTGGGAATAAGACCAAGGATGTGATTAGATGATTTGTGCCATATTGAATTGATGAGGATTGGATTGAGATATGAGATGGATGAAAATAATGAAAATGATGGAGGAAAAGATGCTTGGAATAACCAATCTATATTATTCTAATCATATCAGAAAGAGGATGAAATGATGAGAATTGATGAAAAGATGCTTAGAATAACCATTCTATATTATTGTAAGAAGGTTGAAGAGATGATGAAATGAGGAAGATGAGGGAAGTGAAGGGATGAAAATTGATAAGATAGATAGATGGGGAAAGTGATGAAGGATGAATAGATAATAACCAAATCAAGCCTACAGGTTAATTATTATGCATTATGCTACCATGTAATGAACACTAAGTTTGATATAGCATGAGATACAATGCACCAGGGTATGAAGAACCAAGGTGAATCAATATCACATGCATGGGACTGACAAAACAAACAAAAGGTTAGTCCAACATCCCAAAGTCACAAGGGCTTTGGTACGACCAATTTTGGAAAACCACAAACACAAAGGATTCCCCAACATAACACAAGACCACAAGAATCTTGGTGGGTACTACGTGGGACAACCAAAAAGACAAAAACAAACAAAATATCAAGATATTCCCCTATGTTTACCAATCACAAAACACCATGATATGATGGATCAAGGTGACCATAACGAGGTGTGATAGGAAGCTAAAATCATAAATAAAAAGCCAAAAGAATCCAAAGATCACAAACAATTTCAAATTTCCTTTGCCACAAGATCAAGAGGGTGGATGGGATTGATGCGGTATGTTAGGAAGGATACATCCTATTAAGACCAAAGATGAACACTAAACTAAGTGATCAAAGTGACACAGGATATTTAAAATTGATTGGATCTAATGATAGTGATGGATCCTATTTGATAAGAACTAGATAGATAGGGGAATACTTTATGACATGACATAATACACAAGACACAAGAAACAAAATTGATACAACCTAAAGACCTAGGGGCTTGGGGGCTGATCAAAGATTATCCTTTCCTACGTGGAAGCATAGAGCCCTCATAGTTCAATAAAAGACCATGGATAAAAGAAAAAAGATGAAAATGGAGACCTCAATGGATGAAAAATATTGGATGTTAAAATTCCTTGAGGTGGATCAAATGATCGACCTTTCCTACATGAAAGAAAAAGGGCAACGTTGTTCAAAAAAAGGTCGATGAACGACCATGGATAAAGGATGATGAAATGACCAAGATAAGTTGATAAAAACATGGAATCAATATGATGAGACAAGATAGACCTAGTGGATAAGATAGGATAATGGTGATTTCTGATGGGGTCATTGTAATCCTCATCATTTAATTTATCATTCCAAGGTGGTGTCCATGGCTGTCTGGAAGAGAGAAAGTAGAAAACTTGCTTGAAAATCTATTCTATAGTTTATTCTACTTGTATAAATAAATCCTATTTGCATGAAATGGAACTAATACAAGGAAAACTTGAAATAATTCAAAAGGATAAACTACTTTACACTTGTTGGAAATGAAAATCTTTCTTGGATTGAAGTTTAATCTAGAAATCTAGAATTACATTGATGAAAAATGAAACTAGATCTATCCTATTTCATCAGGTTGAAACAAGTCTTCTAATCCCATCCCTTAGATAAAATTATTACATTTTATTTATATAATTCATATTCTATATCTATCCAAACAATCCACTAAGAATGTGGATCCAAGATCCTATTTTTGAGGGGTCTTTTACAAAAAATTAAGAAAATTGAAGTTATTGTCCTCCATCATGCCACTTTTGTCTCAGTCATTTTCTGACATGTACTACTCCTTCCCTAATAAAAATCATGACATATTATCAAAATAGTTTTAAATTTTTGAATTTTGTTGAGAAATGAGGGAGATATCATTGTTTTACTAAGACTATGTTTTTCATAATTTTTGGACACCCGATTTTTAGGGAACCTTCAGTTCTCCACATGAATGAAGGGATTTTTCTACATTTTTCTTTCCCAAATCATTGATACTTAGCATGAATAAAATTATATAATCATGCAACAACATTTGAGTGATGTGGTAACTTGAGTTATCTTTAGGTGAAGAAGGAAGCATGAAATTTAATAACTATGAGAGATCTTTAAACTCAACATGAAACAAATACTCATCCCATTAATTTAGGAATGGCTGATGCTCCATAATTTTTTATTAATTTAGGAGTGTGCTAGGATTTTTCTCTATCTTCTCATTATATCTTCAAATCCTTTTAAAGCTTCCAAGAGTTAACTGTCTCAAGTATCTAGAGTTGTCTGTTGCAAGTGTCTATGAAGCTTCTTCTTACCTTGAGTTATTTAATAACTCATTTATCTGCATTATATCATTTTAAACACTTCATGGAGACATATTAGATGCAATTTGGATCACATAGATTACCAAAAATAAACCAAACATTTACTTTATATTTTACTTTCAACAAGCTAAAGAACCTTCAATCATTACTCAAATCCATTTTAACACTAATGCATTAGGAAGAAATAGATGAATTTCTTTGATAAAATATGATACAATTTATGGTTTTATCATTTCCCTCACAACTCAAATGTTGCAGGTCCCTTTGCAAATCATAATGAGCCTTCAAATTCAATAATTTTTTTTTTAGTAGTTGCTTTGTTCAACTCTTGGGAGCTTCTAAAATCTCTTTAGAAGTCTTGAAAGCTCATGATAGGTCCAAAATAGTTCCAAAATAGCTATAGATAGGTGAAAATTGCTCATTAAATCTTAGAACTACTTTTAGATTTTTTCCTTCTTTTTTTTTGTTTTGTTTTGAGTGGATTGAGTAAATGAAAGAACTTTAAGTTGAATAAGAGTAAAATAATAAAGTAAATACATGATTTTATCTTAGTTTTCCATTAAACCATCATGTATGAGTTGTAGTTCACTTTCTCCATGCTGCATGTAAAGAATTTCTTCAACTTTTGAGAGCTGCAACTTAATATTTTACATTGAATACCAAATCCGATTACTTCATCATTATTATTCTACACTAATCAGTCATCCACAATGCCAAAATATCTGCTACAAGTTTTTAGAGCACCAACTTGCATAGAAAATTACATGCTTACAGCCTAAGAGAAGAGGAAATAGCATGTGCAAAATACTTATTTTCAAAAATCAAATCTATCCTAACCTACTGTACTTAATGATGTAGAGAGGTTACACATAAACATTAACTAGTTCTAAAAAATATCTTCCCTTTCTCAAAGTATGTTTCCATTCCTTCAATTTTCTGAGAGAAGAGAATGAAAAGAAGATGAAATAAACTTTGAAACTCAATGCTTTACCTTAATTTTTAATGGAAACCTTCTTCATGATTTATAATTATAGCAAATACATGGGATGATTGGAGAGATCTTGTAATCCTTCCTTTTGATCTACTACATGCATGAATGGAAAGAACTCCTTATTTTTCAAATCTTTGATTGGAAAGCCCTTCTTTGACTTCAAAAATTGATTGGACAACCATTCTTTTATTTGAAGTTCTCCAAATAAGACTCTTTTTTGCAAGATTTTGTAATGAAGATAAGATCTCTTTATTGTATTTTGCACCTCTTGCAAGCAATAATCCATCAATTCTTTTCTTAAAGAAATATCCATCAATTCAATCCCCGACAATGGCACCAAAAATTATGGGGTCATTGTAATCCTCATCATTTAATTTATCAATCCAAGGCAGTTTCCACGGTTGTCTGCAAAAGAGAAAGTAGAAAACTTGCTTGACAGATTATTCTATAATCTATTCTACCTGTAGAAATCAATCCTATTTTCATGAAAGAAAATTTGCATGAAGGGGAACTAATATAAGGAAAACTTGTAAGAATTCAAAAGGATAAACTACTTCACAATTGCTGGAAATGAAAATTTTTCTTGGATTCAAATTTAATCTAGAAATATGAAATTACATTGATGGAAAATGAAACTAGATCTATCCTATTTCCTCAGGCTGAAACAAGCCTTTCTAATCCCCTCCCTTTGATAAAATTATTACAATTAATTTATGGAATTCATATTCTATATCTATCCAACCAATGCACTAAGAATGTGGATCCAAGATCCTATTTTTGAGGGGTTGTTTACCAAAATTTAAGAAAATTGAAGTTGTTGTCCTCCATCATGCTACTTTTGTCTTAGTCAAATTTTTATGCATAGTACTCCTTCCCTAATACAAATAATGTGATAAATTCTCAAAAGGGTTTTTATCCTCCAGATTATTTTGAATTTTTAAATTTCGTTGAGAAATGAGGGAGATATCACTATTTTACTAAGACTGTGTTTTTCATAATTTCTGGGCACCTGATTTTTAGAGAACCTTTAGTTCTCCATGTGAATGAATGGATTTTTCTCCTTTTTGCTTGCCCAAATAATTTATCCTTAGCATGAATAACATGCTATAATAATGCAACAACATTTTAGTGATCTGGTAATTTGAGTTATCTTGGTGGAAGAAGGAAGCATGAAATTTAATAACTATGAGAGATCTTTGAACTCAACATGAAACAAATACTCGTCCCATTAATTTAGGAATGATTGATGATCCATGATTTTAAATGAATGTAGGAGTGTGCTAGGATTTTTCTCTATCTTCTCATTATTTCTTCAAATAATTCTAAATCTTTCAGGAGTTAACTATCTCAAGTGTCTATGAAGCTTCTTCTTACCATGAGTTATTTAATAACTCATTTATCTCAATTATATCATTTTAAAAACTTCATGGAGATATATTAGAGGAAATTTGGATCACATAGATTACCAAAAATAAGCCAAACATTTACTTTATATTTTACTTTAAACAAGCTATAGAACTTTCAATCATTACTCAAATCCACTTTAACACTAATGCATTAGGAAGAAATAGATAATTTTCTTTGATAAAATATGAGACAATTTGTGGTCTCATCAATTGCACAAAGCTCAAGGATGGGATAGTTATCCAAATCATCAAAATATGAATTAGGAGGATGACATGATGGAGAGATGAGTGATGAGAAGTGATAGGAGATTGGAAAGATGTGTGAAAAAAGTAGGAGTGATGACGATGAGATAGATGGCATTGGATTGCATGGGGAGAAGCCTTTAGCCAGATACCAATGACAAGAGATTATGAGATGGGATGAGGATAGAGATGAATATATAGGGATATAGGGATGGGGGACGCAAGGAATTGTTGGGATGGATAGGAAGATAAGGATGGGGAGATGGAAGGGATTGTTTGGATGTATAGGAAGATAAGGATGGGGAGATGTAAGGGATGATAGGATCGATGAATGATGTAACTAGGGACTATGTCACAAAGAAGGAGATGCCCCACTCTAAATATGTCATGTATGATGATAAATGATGGATGGAAGGTAGAAGGATGGGAAAATAAGGGAGTGAGATGGATATGGATATGATGCATGGACAAGGAAGGGAGAGTGATGGTAGCATGATGGGTGGAGAAGGAAGGTAGATGGATGTGGATAAGGATTAGGATAACATATAGGTGAGGGGAATGCATTCTAAGATGTGTCCAAATCATGTATATATGTTTGACCTTATCTATATCAAGATCACAAGGAGAATGGGGGGATTGGGATAAATGGGATATGATAGGAAAGATGCATAAGATAGGTGGGATGGAGGAGATGGATGAAGGGGATACAATTGCCACCAATTGTGAAGGTAAACTAGATGGGGGATTTACTCATGATGTCTGTTTGCTAGGTTTTCATTATGGTACTTATCCAAGGCACTTGTTTTCCAAATTTTTAGTATTGGAAGAATTATTTCTCTTTACTTTTTTTTTAACTTTTTTTTATGTTTTTTGACAATTTTTTGATTTATTTTGGATTTCTTGGATTTTTTGGATAGTATGCAGATGGATATGGATAATGATAGGGATGTGGATAAGTGGATTTAGAATATATGTGATAAGAATATGGATGAAGGACTAAAGCATAACGTTCCATACGAGGTATTAAGAGACCATGTGTGAAATGACTATTAGATGTTGGTACAACCTTATTAGGATAAATGGATTATGCAAGAGAATGGATTAAAGGGATTGGATGAGGGAGATATGTGGGATAATGGATGGGATGTTGGAAAGTGTATGGATCGAAGTATTGGGTGGATGTGCGATGGGGAAATGTTTTCAGGGCCAACATTGGCACATATGGTGGTGGATGTAAAAGGATAGGAGGATCAATGGATGGAGAGTGGGGATAATTAAGGAGATGAGATAGTGAATTTTGGGACATAAGGACCCAAAATAGATTTAAGATATGGAGGGGGTGTATGATTAGCTTTTTGATTAGAAACTTTGGATGTTTTTATAGGTTTTTCATTTGAAGGCATTGCATCTTTTTTCTTTGGGATCCACATGGTTTTGATTTTTGCTTTGGTGGGATGTTATGGCTGATGGGTTTGATTTTAATTTTGGATTCAATTTTTATTTTCTTCAACATTTCCTTTAGTGGGGAAATGGGGATATTTAGATTCATGTGTATGCTTATATTTATTCATTTTTACTTTGGCATCCAAAGTGCTTGTAATAACAATGGGATGGGTATGAGGAGATGGATGATGTGCATGAAAAATGAATGGAGTGATGGAGGTTGGATTTTTGGGATGACATGTGGATGGAGGATGTGTTGGTACATGCCTTTGTTGATCTTGATTAGGAACATGAGAGTAGGGTGTTTATGATGGGTGATATGGATAGGTGATGGATGGATAAAAGGAGGAATCGGACGAGATGGAGGATGTGATTTTGGGATATAAGGGCCCAAAATGGACTTCATACCTAGAGGATGTGTGATGGTGGATGGAGGGACATAAGGACCTAAAATAGATGGAGTAGATGAAGGATGGGAGGTAGTGGATGGAGGGACATAAGGACCCAAAATTGATTCAGAAGATAGAGGAATATGGATGGTTGTTTTGAGGTGATACAATGGGGGGGGGATGGAGGAAAATGGTTTAGTGGAGTGATAGGAAGAGCCTATTATTATTTTGGAGGAGGCTTGTTGAGGACATATAGGGGTTGTACCAACATTTTTGGATTGTGAATCTTGAGAGTTATATCTAAGACCTTGTGTACATGGATTTTCTTTGACATGGGCAGGCTCTAAAATACCTTGCTCATGAAGGCCTAAACCTTTTCCTTGATAGTTCATGCTCTTGAGAATTTTCTCTATGGTAGGATGCTTATTTTTTTTGAAGAATGATGTGAGTCCATTATTAGGTGGAGGATGGTTGGTGTATATGTTTGGTTCCTCTTCTGTAATAAAATTGTCATGGATGAATGTGAGATTACCGAGGGAATATAAAAGTGGTGTGGGGATAGTGGAGTTAGGAAACGATGGAGGATCATGAGATGGGGGTGATGGGGTAGCAACATATTGATCAAGAGGAATGAGTGGTAAGGGTTCAAGAGAGGTATTAGGTGACATGATAGGATCTGGATTTATGGTAGTGGGTGATAAGGGCTCATGCAATGGAGTGATTGGATCTTGAGTGACAAGGGGATCATAAGATGGAATGAATGGGGTACTATGATCTTGAGATGGACTAGATGGGATGGTAGGATCTTGATGTAGAGAGCAAGGTATGTTGGTATGCCCTGGATCAAGATCTTGGCATGACTCATCATGTGTGGGAGGCATGATAATGGGGGAATGTTGGATGAACTCCTAAAGTAGGGGATATGGAAGGATGGTTGATTCATGGAATTTAGGGGAATGGATTTCAGTGATACTAGGAGTGGGAAGAACATATTGGATTTGGGTATCTTTGATGGATTGGGTAGATCTAGGAGTAGAAGGTGGCAATTGGGTTTGGTTATTTTTGATGGGCTCAACAACTCTCAAAGTAGGAGATGGGGGTCAATGGATGTGGTGGGTTTAATGGTTTCAATGGTTTGGGTGGTGCTAGTAGTGGTAATAGTAATTATAGGTGTGGGATGTTAAAGGGTCTCATCACTAATGAATATGAATGATGGATTGGGATGGAATGGTTTCACTACTTCAAGATGTGGAGTTGGCGATATCTTCTTTGTCATGAGTCCTTGGAGAACTTCTGGAGTGAGAATCATGCATATTCTAGGCTTAGCTTGGGTGATAGGAATAAATGAAGGATTATGAATGGGTAGAGGAGTAGGGTTATGGATTGGTGGACTAGAATTAGATGGAGGGATGGGATTAGATGGAGGACTAAGATCAGGTGGGGGATTAGTATTGGTGAGGGGATCAATATTAGATGGAGGATTAGGGTAGGAATAATGGGATAGTGGATTAGATCAAGTGGATGTGGCTGGTGGATTGTAGTAAGGGTATTGGGATGGTGTATTAGGATGGGAAGATGTGGATATTGTATTAGGATAGGAAGATGTGGAGGTTGTATTAGAATAAGAGGATGTGGGAGGTGGATTTTAGTACATATATTGGAATAGAGGATTAGGAGAAAGAGAAGTGGATGTTGGAATAGGATGGGAAGATTGGGATGGTGGACTGTAGTAGGTATATTGGGATAACAAATTAGGATGGGAAGATTGGGGTGGTGGACTAGGATGGGAAGATTGATATGGTGGATTAGGATATGAGGACATGGGTGGTGTATTGTAGTACAAATATTGGGATAGAGGATTAGGAGAAAGATAAGTTCATGCCGGATTAGGATAGGAAGATTGGGATGGTGGATTATAGTAGAGGTATTGGGATGGTGGATTAGGATGGGAAGATTGAGATGGTGGATTAGGATATGAGGAGGTGTATGTTGGATAAGGGAAAGATGTAGATGAAGGATACGATGAATATGCAGATGGGAAAGATACTAGATATCCCTTATCAAAGGTAGCATAAGGATTCCTAGTAGGTGTGGATGAAGGTGTGATAGGATAGCTTGGAGGGGTGTTTGAATTTTGGAAAGTGGTTGGGGAAAGCTTACTAGAAATGATAGAATCAAAGGGATATATGTCATATACCTCTTGATGAACAAGACTCTCGTTATTGTTGTCAAAGTAATTAGGACTCCCTAAGTGACTACTATTTTTGGTTGCATTGGTGAAGGATAAGGATTCATGATGTTGGATGGGATGGATATGGATTGAAGGTATGAGAATAGATGATTAGAAGGAGAGAAAAGATGATGAAAAGATAAATAGGGTGGATTGGAAGAAGATGCAAGAAGGCATCTTAAGATTTGTTTCAATATTAGAAGATCTTGGATGTAGATGGACTAAAGCTCAGTTTGGGATTTAGATTAAGCTCATATTGGGATTGGATTAAAGCCAAGATTAAGATTGAATTGAAGCTTAGATTAGAATGATTTTAGGATGTGATGGGATTGATTCTAAATCAAGTTCAGGGGTTTAACTAGATGACATAAGGCACTGACAATTAGATTTTACTAGATTTGACAGTTTTTAAAAATTGTCAAATTTTTCCATTTTATGTAACTTCATATGCATATCTTTGAGAGTCCATTTTTTTTCCCAAGAAATTCCTAAAACTAAGGTGGGATGAATTGTGAACTAACATCCTAAGTTTAGAACATGATTTTTGAGTTATTAACAAAAATGACCTTTCAAAAACTAAAAAAAATACTAAATTATGATTTTGAGGGTCAAGATGAAAGTTTCAAGCCTTGAAAATGTACCAAAATAGGGGTCAACCAACTAAGTTGGTTGTGAATCCACATGCAACCTCATAACACAACCACCCATAAAATTTCAGCCCAAAACAGACACTTGAGTCAAAAGTTATAGCCTCCAGAAGTTTTTGCATCAATATCAAAACCCTTGAAATGAAGTCTAGGTGATTAAGATCAATGGTTTGATGATGGATATAGACTCTAATGATGTTCTAAGAAGCACCTATGTGATTTGGTCAAAGAAATGATGACTTTCAAAAAGTTTTGATGTATGGGAATGACAATGATGGGAAGACAAATGAAGGTATATTCTTAGGAAAATTTCCCTATTTGTGAAGGAAAATTTTCCTGTTCAGGGATGGTAAGGTAGATTTTCCCAAGAAAAAGGAAGATTCACGTAGAAAGACTACAAATTTGCCCAAATAGACTATAGATTCACCCAAACAGACTATAGATTCACCTAAACAGAAGGAAGATTCACCCAAGAAGAAGGTAGATTCACTCAAACAGAGGGTAGATTCAACCAAACAAAAGGTAGATTCACTCAAACAGAGGGAAAATTCACCCAAACATAACGTAGATTCACCCAAACAGATTATAGATTTACCCAAACATACTATGGATTCTCCCAAACAAAGGGTAGACTCACCCAAGTAGAAGGTTGATTCATCAAAAGAGAGGGAAGATTCACCCAAACATTTGCAAGTTCACCCAAATAGCTAAAAGTTCACCCAAATAGCTACAAGGTCACCTAAATAGCTATAAATTCACCCAAACACTAAGAAAATTCACCGAAACACCTGGAAAACTTACATAAACTCAGTGAAATTAGTGGTTTTGACTTTCAAAATCACCTAACAGGGTAACAACCTAGCTTGTTTATTGAGTGGGATGGACAAGGACATATTCACCTAAAAATGGGATCCCCTAAAGGGTAAATAGGCTCACCTAATAGACAAAGGGACTCAATGAATGGATGAAAAGATTCCAAAAATAGACAAATGGACTGACCTAATGAATAAATGAACTCCCTTAATAGATGAATAGATGCCCTTGACGGAGAAACAAATTCCTTTGATGAATGAACAGACTCGACTAAACTTGGGCTCGGATAGATTGGGGCTTGAACAAAAGATGGGATTGGATGTTTAGAGAGAAAATTCACCCATTCTTAGAGAATGGGTGAATTTGATAGGTTGAAGGACAAGATAGATGGAAAGACTCAAACTGATAGTAAAATCATTACTTTAGGGATCAGATTCTCCCAAAACAGTAGTAGGCTAGCCTAAACAGGGTGCAGAATGGCCTATTCTATGGAGAATGGGTTATTTTGATAGGAAACACATGAGAAACATGTAGTGCCTCTCCATTCTCATAGTGGATGTGCAGGAAGTTTGGCTTTGGAACTTGGAGATGAAAGTAAAATAATAGAGACATTTAAAGATGGGGCATGAGCTTCTATAAGTGTTTTGGTGAGTATGATGCATATTGTTATATTATTGTTATTATGCAGAGATTTACTTAGATAATTGAGTGATACAGTAGTATGTTTGTTAGGATAAGTAGAAAGGGCGGCATCGTGCCATTGGACGTATGAGAGACATACGGGAATGAGATACGATTGCTAAAGCTTCTTTCCTAGTGCTTCGGCTATTATGCACATGTGCTCTAATTTGTATGTTTAAGTGAACAGGTACTAGGTTACGTCTCTACCTAAATTAGTAGGTCTGAGCGTGCCTCTAATCCCAATGGTGGTTGAGGAGATAACATCTAGGCCCAAATTATAACCTAACCCTAGCCATTGTTCTCAATTAGAGACAATTGATGAAGAATGTGTTAACTTTTTCAGATTGTCATGAGACAATGTCCGATCTTCTTTACCTTATGTTTAGAGTGTTGCATTTATTCGATTATTTCTTTTGTGATATGTGATTGTTTGATTTTGTTGTCTAACTTTAGTTTTGGATCCCAACCTGTTGGTGTTAAACCCCGTGGTTAGTTGTGTTGTTATGATTGTGATTTGTGTTATTTATCTTTTGATATGAATGTTGCTCTTTCATGTAAAGTTATTTTATGATTTATATTTTACCTTAGTTTGTGAAATATTTGAGTGAATTTAGATATTGAATCTATCATATTTATTGTTATGATTTATATTAATGTGTTTGAGATGTGATATAATGTTATCGATAAGTGACATTTATTTATGTTATGTTTTATTATGTTATTATTGTGAGGAATAATTATTTGATTTATTGTTTATTATTATTATTATTTGGTATTTCGTTATTGTTTATTGAGTAATATTTGTTTGGATGTAATTTTTGTATTATTAGCCTCTTGATTCATTTTATTAAAATAGTCACTTAATTTATGTTTTTTGAAGTCTTTATGTGGTTTTAATGATTTAAAATGTTACCTATGTGATAACTTTATAGGTGAGAGGTATTTTTATTTTATAAAAATATGTTTTGAAAGTCCAGAACCCACCCTAGTTACTCCATTATGAAAAGTGACGAAAATGGAAGTTGAAAGGGTGGCTGGGAGGTTGTCTTTTGGTTTTTTGGGTTCTGGAAGTGTTCTTTTTATTTTGGGAGGAAATAAAGGGTTTCGGTGCTGTTGGGTTATTGGACTTTTGGCATGCATGTTGGATTTGGATTGGGATTCTTTTTCGGAAGAGATTTTTCTATGCTTGCAAAGAGGAAGGAGCAATGAGAAATTTGTGGCAATTTGAGGGTTTTGAAAGTTGAAAACTTTGGAGCTCAGCATCAAATTTCTGTCATTCCCAAGCATTAGATCCAGGTTGGATTTTTAGATCTTTTGTTAAAATTTTCTTTTGTATGCATGAATGATTTGATTGATTTCTTTCTTTTGATTTTTGAAAATAAATATTGGATAGTTTTATTCTATGTGTGAATAAAATATTTTTTATATTAAAATAAAAGTGAATACCTGTTATTTATTTTCTATTATTCACAGTAAAAGGGTCTGAGTGCGTCCCTCATAACTCTGTTTTTACGAACTGGGTTGGTGAGATTTTTAAAGGGTTTTTGCATCTTGTTGTTGTTTAAATTATATTCAAAAATCTTAGAAATTCAGGTTGTAGTTTGTGAGATATAGTTGAAACACGAGACTGCTGTCAAGTTGCTCCTCTATGATTGAAAATATTTTTATTTCTCCCTGTAACTAGCTAAATGAAGATTGAGATTTTAAATTTATAAGGGTTTGAAATAGTTTAAATTAATTTTAATATCCTTTCTTTTTATTATATTTTATTTTAGATAAAATCTGGTTGTTAAGTTACTCATTTTGTTATTTGACTGTAATCGAGTATTGCCGAAAATAAGGTTTTATGGAATCCGCTTTTTGTTTTGTATTTTATGAAATTATTATTCATTTTTAGTCAATGTCTTCTGCGTTCTTGAGTAGTCGATGACTAAATCTGAAATGGGTATTTTACAGATTTTGATTTTGAGTTGAAATGACTATTTTATGGTTGTTTTATTGTTAACAGATTTGACTGTTGTCAAGTGAGAATCAGTTTAATTTTAAAAGTTGTATTTGAGGGTGTAACTATATTCTTTGATCTGTATTATATTGTACCATTTTTATTTAATTTTATTTACTATTTTCATGTTATAAATCTCTTCATATTTGTGAGATCTTGTATTGAAGCTTTTGTATTTGTAAAGATCAATAATGTTAGGGATATGCATTGTTGGTCTTGATTGTGAATTACTGAACTACAGTGTGTTATTATGTTATAATATTGTGAGATTGATGTAATATACTTTATTATAGTGTTGTGGTTTAATGATAAGTTTTTAGTTTTCTATCCATTTGTGTTATGTGTTTGGGGTCTATAGAAGTACCTAGAAGCATTTGTGAAGTTATTGTAATTTTCGGTTGATTCTTATTTTGGTAGTTTTCTTGGGATGTTTAGTGTTAGCCATTTGTTATTTCTATTCTATTGTTTGAATCTTTATAGGGCCTAGTGTTGTCTCCTAGCACGGAGGGAGTGGGTCTCAGGGTTCCATGTGGTAGGGTGGTATTTCTGAACCATCCATTGGGATTTAGGTGGTGCAATTCGTGCGCATCATGGAGAGTCTTTCCTTTCGCTTCATTCTATAGTTGAATTTATGTGCAGGTGATATTTTCATAAAAATAAAATTATGTTTAGTGTATCTTATACATATGTACCTCTTAGATTTATGAATCGTATTCATGGTAGCATTCTTGTATAAGAAAAGTGAGTGAATTGTTACAATCTTGATTATACACATTTTTACTATTGTTTAGTATGTAATAGAGAGGTTTAGTGTAGAAATGTTGTATTTATAATGCATGAGTTTAATTTAGTAGATATGATATATCTTTATGTACTTATTTTATAACATTGATTAAGAATAGATTTATATTGGCATAGTGTTAGATGTGGTTTGAAGATAATTTTAATATGTTATCATATGTAATTTGATGTATGAAATTAATTTACATTCAAGTGTTAGTAAAATATGGTCATAGTGTATCAAATATGTTCTTTAGGCTTAATTAGTGTAGGTGTGTCTTAGTAGCGACGTTAGGGGACCATGGTGGATAGGTGTGCTAATGGGTTATGTTCAATATTACTTTTAGGTTATAATGTGATTATAATATCCTGTGAATGTAATGATGTCATTCATATTAATTGGTTGAGTTGTATTAGTTAGTGTTACTTTAGTTTTTTTTTTTTTTTTTAAAAATGGTTTGGTGTTGATGGTCTTTTGTGTTAATCCACTTGGTCCCTTTAGCGGGGCATTACATCTGGTATCAGAGCCAGTGTTGCAGCACTGAGATCTTTGGTTAATGTTGTTGCCTATGTCTTGTTATAGTAACTTTTCTTATGCATGTGCTGATGAATGTTTGATGGGTGATTAAAAATGTCGTAGGGACCCTTGTGTTAGATAGTTTGTTTTAATCTATACGTTTAGTTGAGATGCTAGATAGAGGATTATACACTTTGTGTATTCTCTTGTTGGGTGTGATTCCTTATATGTTTGTAACTTTTTTTTTCCCTGTGTGACCTTGTTTCATTTCTATGACTTTTAATTCTTTAAAAATATAAATTTAATCTTGGGATGTATTGGTGAGTTTAGATTAATTAGTTAACAAGTTGGCATATAAATTATCTTTGTTTGACTAAATGTGCATTATGTTAAGATGTTATTTGGTGTAGTTAGGCTTCTTATGTGGTTTTATGCAAGTGCTTAAGAGTGTATATTATGTAATTAATAGGGAAGTTCTGATTTGAGTATGTCATATATTCATGTGTTTTTCTATGTTTTGTAGGAGTGTTACACCCATATGTTGTTTAATGTGTTTTCATAATATTAAGAATATATTGCATGTAAAACGGTTCTTATAATAGATTAAGGAAGATATGTAGATGGTTTATAAATGAATTATTGTCGATATTTTGTGATCGTTATAATACATGTTGAGTGATGTAATGGAATTTTAACTTTGTTTTTAGCTATGTTTATAAATGAAAAACTTGTCTATGAGTGGTACTTAAAATTTGGGTAGAAGGTGTGACTTATTTTTCCTTTGTATAGATGTTTTGTTTGGAAATGCTGCATTTGCAAATTGCTTGCATTAAATTGAGTTATCTTGTTTCTTCTTCATCCTAACTCACATATAATTAATAAAAAAAAGGGGTATTAAACAACATTATAATAGAAAATCATTTAGGTCTTAAACTTGTATGTTTAAACCTTGACTATGAATCAAAGAAATTTATGTGAATAAGTTTGCATCATATGATATGATATGTTTTTATTGGAAATGACTTCTTTTGTGGAATAAATAAGATGCTAGTGCATAGAACTAAGTTTGTATTTTGAGAAATTATGAGGACTGTATTGGTATTTGAACATCTTGTTTATTATGTATAGTTGAAACCTATGATATAATGTCTTTTCTTACTTCTGTATAAATAGAAAAGATTTATCCATTGAATGTTTTGTATGTTGGATTGTTATGTGGGGGTAACATGTGAAACAATTAAGCTTAGGTATTAGATATGGATGTTTGAGTAGGCATAATCATTATGTAAATATTTAGTATTACTACTATTGGCCTGAGATAAAGTTTGAGAGAATGTGGGATTGTATTTGGAAAAAACAAATATGTGATGTACTTTTGTTCTGTGAAAATTTGAATAACTTGTGTATAACTAGTTGAACTTTGGATACACGAATAATGGTGTGGAAATATTAATGATTCTTAAATGCATTTAAAAATTCATGTTATTTATGTAAAATTCTTAATGTGGAGGAAAAATCAGTTTGCATATGCATATGTTATGAGGATAAAATGTTATGTCAAATGAATAAAAGTGAATGCAAACTTGTTTAGTGGAGTTGATAAGTGATCACGATAATCTTGACATTAACATATCGGCATCATGTGATATATGGAAAAGAGTAGAGTGAAAGAAAAACTGATAAAAGGGTTATTGACATATGTAATGATATGAATCACATGGATTATGGAAGTAAATGTTTTCATGAAATTGTGTATGTAATTTTATCCCTTGTAAATGTGAGAAACCAGTAACTGTGCATTGGTTGAGTGTTGTGAATACCCCGTACTTGCTTTGTGTGCCCATGGGATGGTGATACTATGTACCCATCCATGGAGAAAATTGTGTATTTGTTGGTGTGGGATTAACCATACCTTTATGTGTTCTTGTATGTTTGTTACCTGATTGAGGGCCAACCCACGTGTGGTTGAAATTTATATATGAGTAGCCAAAAGATAGTTTCACAGATTCTTTTCTTTTGGTTCTCCAGTCCCTCAATCCATGAAGGGGTAGTAGTAGCCACAAAGTTCCTTGGGCGGAGTGTGCAGTGTACGCATAATGCGACGCAGAGCTGTCTTAGCTCAACCGATCCCGAGGCAATGTACTCACTACTTCCCCTTATGATGGATCAAGGTACTTGATCCATATGTGTGAGCCTAATCCCCACAGTTTTGAGTATAGCAGCATTGGTTTGTTAGTATTTGTCTGGCCGTCCATAGGGACGTTGAGCTGACATTAGCGAGTCAACCTCGTATGTATGAGAGGTGAAGCTCTAGTAGCCCCATATTGATATACTTATATATGCATTATGTATACCGTATCTACACGTGTTCTGACATGATGCAATGGATATGATGCCACACCCCACTTATGTTTCGACACAGTGCTAGTGATGATGCCATGTTGCTGATGGTAGCAAGCTGGGCTCGAGGACACGATGCCACGTGCATAGACATGTGAAGGTGCACTATGAGATTTTGTTATGATAGCCTACTTGTGTGATGAGCGTAATGGGGCCTCACACACTTGTAGAGGGAATACTCATGTTTGCTTTCGACATTGTTTGGGTCGGTTAGCATATGGGTATGTCCTAGCCATGTATACCTCTGGCCACGGCAAGTACCTGCGTGTGCCTTCTCCATGAGGTATCGCTATGCGGGGTGTGTCTAGCACGTGCCTATTTTCGTGGAGCCACGGACACACTGCCATGCGGCATACGACTAGTGCGTGCCTTCTCCGGCTGGTGTATGACCATGCCGCACTGAGATGCGATGCGGGATGGGGGCCGAGGTGCACATCCCATGCGGATAGCCAAGGAGTGCGAGGGCCACTTGGCTAGTCCATGCTGCGTGACGACACGAAGCAAGGTGTATCCGAGGAGCACATTTTGAGACATGTGGATGGTGTGCTCACTCCGCACCACATGGAGGCTATTGTATAGCTAGACGTTGTTCCCTCCTTCCTCGTTTGGTGGCTAGTATCTAGTCACGCAGTGTTGTATAGTGCAATTTCTAAGAGTGTGAACTTTTTTTATAATTATTGATGATTTTCTAGTGATTGTGAAGGCTGACACCTTGTTTATATTTGGTTGTGATAGTTTAGCCATACCTTGTGATCTTATTTGCTCGTAGCCCTTGTGGTTACATTTGATTTAGTGTTGAAATTGTGCACATTTATTGCTTTATTGCTGAAATTGAATTTTTGTTTTCTTTTATTTATGACTTTGGTGGCTAAACTAATTTATCCTTATTATTTTCGATGTTGGTCATTTGATGTATTGTGATTCCTCTCCAAGGATGTATGAGGCAAACTTGGTGAGTGTATACGAGGAAGTAGACGCAGGGAACCATGAGGATGGGGGTATGTGAGGCTGTTACACAACTAGGACCCACTACCCACCTATGTGTGATGACTATCTCTTGGAGGCTAACCACCTTATACAACAAGAGGTAGGTCATTGTAGTCTTGTATGGATGGTCTCACCATGTGAGTTTGGCCTAACACCATCAAGCCTCTGAGTGTGAGGTATGGATTATGTGAGATGGATATTGGCTCTTGGATCATGGATTATATATCATGGATTAGTATGCTACTTTCCGGTGTCCAGATAGACCCTTGTGTAGCCTTGTGATGTGCTTTTTCTGGTGATGTGATTGTGTATGTATGTGTTAGATGTATATTTCTTATGTGTTGTTGCTTATTGATGTAAAAGAGGGATAACCATGCTATGTTAAATGTGATTGTATTGTCAATCTATGGTATTAAATGGAATGGATGTTCTTGAAATCATAAATTGTAATTGAAAATAAGTTTCTAAAACATGAGACAATGTGTATTTTTGAATAATAAAAAAATTATTATTAGGTGCATCCCTTGCATAAGATTATGGAGATTTTTATAAATTAGGAATGAAAAATGAGTTAATTGGAGTGCTTGCTATATTTGTTAGTGTAAAATCAAGTATCATACTGTAAGAGATGTAAGGATTTCTAAGTAAAGGTAGATAGAAAAGTATTACTTTCTAAAGTGTAGTTACATAGTATTTTGATCGAAAATATTTAGAAAGAGGATGTACATCAAATATAGAATAGAAATTTTTTGGTACTAATGTCTTATGTTTCCACCCTAGTCTGTGACTTCCAGGAGTAAGTCAAGTTTTAGGGGGGGAAGGATGTAGTGCCTCTCCATTCTCATAGTGGATGTGCAGGAAGTTTGGCTTTGGAACTTGGAGATGAAAGTAAAATAATAGAGACATTTAAAGATGGGGCATGAGCTTCTATAAGTGTTTTGGTGAGTATGATGCATATTGTTATGTTATTGTTATTATGCAAAGATTTACTTGGATAATTGAGTGATACAGTAGTATGTTTATTAGGATAAGTAGAAAGGGCGGCATCATACCATTGGACGTATGAGAGACATACGGGAATGAGATACGATTGCTAGAGCTTCTTTCCTAGTGCTTCGGCTATTATGCACATGTGCTCTAATTTGTATGTTTAAGTGAACAGGTACTAGGTTACGTCTCTACCCAAATTAGTAGGTCTGAGCGTGCCTCTAATCCCAATGGTGGTTGAGGAGATAACATCTAGGCCCAAATTATAACCTAACCCTAGCCATTGTTCTCAATTAGAGACAATTGATGAAGAATGTGTTAACTTTTTCAGATTGTCATGAGACAATGTCCGATCTTCTTTACCTTATGTTTAGAGTGTTGCATTTATTCGATTATTTCTTATGTGATATGTGATTGTTTGATTTTGTTGTCTAACCTTAGTTTTGGATCCCAACCTGTTGGTGTTAAACCCCGTGGTTAGTTGTGTTGTTATGATTGTGATTAGTGTTATTTATCTTTTGATATGAATGTTGCTCTTTCATGTAAAGTTATTTTATGATTTATATTTTACCTTAGTTTGTGAATTATTTGAGTGAAGTTAGATATTGAATCTATCATATTTATTGTTATGATTTATATTAATGTGTTTGAGATGTGATATAATGTTATCGATAAGTGACATTTATTTATGTTATGTTTTATTATGTTATTATTGTGAGGAATAATTATTTGATTTATTGTTTATTATTATCATTATTTGGTATTTGGTTATTGTTTATTGATTAATATTTGTTTGGATGTAATTTTTGTATTATTAGCCTCTTGATTCATTTTATTAAAATAGTCACTTAATTTATGTTTTTTGAAGTCTTCATGTGGTTTTAATGATTTAAAATGTTACCTATGTGATAACTTTATGGGTGAGGTATTTTTATTTTATAAAAATATGTTTTGAAAGTCTAGAACCCACCCTAATTACTCCATTAAGAAAAGTGACGAAAATAGAAGTTGAAAGGGTGGTTGGGAGGTTGTCTTTTGGTTTTTTGGGTTCTGGAAGTGTTCTTTTTATTTTGGGAGGAAATAAAGGGTTTCGGTGCTGTTGGGTTATTGGACTTTTGGCATGCATGTTGGATTTGGATTGGGATTCTTTTTCGGAAGAGATTTTTCTATGCTTGCAAAGAGGAAAGAGCAATGGAAAATTTGTGGCAATTTGAGGGTTTTGAAAGTTGAAAACTTTGGAGCTCAGCATCAAATTTCTGTCATTCCTAAGCGTTGGATCCAGGTTGGATTTTCAGATCTTTTGTTAAAATTTTCTTTTGTATGCATGAATGATTTGATTGATTTCTTTCTTTTAATTTTTGAAAATAAATATTGGATAGTTTTATTCTGTGTGAATAAAATATTTGTTTATATTAAAATAAAAGTGAATACCTGTTATTTATTTTCTGTTATTCATAGTAAAAGGGTCTGAGTGCGTCCCTCATAACTCTGTTTTTACGAACTGGGTTGGTGAGATTTTTAAAGGGTTTTTGCATCTTGTTGTTGTTTAAATTTTGTCCAAAAATCTTAGAAATCCAAATCGTAGTTTGTGAGATATAGTTGAAACACGAGACTGTTGTCAAGTTGCTCCTCTATGATTGAAAATATTTTTATTTCTCTCTGTAACCAGCTAAATGAAGATTGAGATTTTAAATTTATAAGGGTTTGAAATAGTTTAAATTAATTTTAATATCCTTTCTTTTTATTATATTTTATTTTGGATAAAATCTGGTTGTTAAGTTACTCATTTTGTTATTTGACTGTAATCGAGTATTGCCGAAAAGAGGGTTTTATGGAATCTGCCTGTTGTTTTGCATTTTATGAAATTATTATTCATTTTTAGTCAATTTCTTTCACGATGCTGAGTAGTCGACGACTAAATCTGAAATGGGTATTTTACAGATTTTGATTTCGAGTTGAAATGACTATTTTATGGTTGTTTTATTGTTAACAGATTTGACTGTTGTCAAGTGAGAATCAGTTTAATTTTAAAAGTTGTATTTGAGGGTGTAACTATATTCTTTGATCTGTATTATATTGTACCATTTTTATTTAATTTTATTTACTATTTTCATGTTATAAATCTCTTCATATTTGTGAGATCTTGTATTGAAGCTTTTGTATTTGTAAAGATCAATAATGTCAGGGATATGCATTGTTGGTCTTGATTGTGAATTACTGAACTACAGTGTGTTATTATGTTATAATATTGTGAGATTGATGTAATATATTTTATTATAGTGTTGTGGTTTAATGATAAGTTTTTAGTTTTCTATCCATTTGTGTTATGTGTTTGGGGTCTATAGAAGTACCTAGAAGCATTTGTGAAGTTATTGTAATTTTTGGTTGATTCTTATTTTGGTAGTTTTCTTGGGATGTTTAGTGTTAGCCATTTGTTATTTCTATTCTGTTGTTTGCTTGTTTGTGGGGCCTAGTGTTGTCTCCTAGCACGGAGGGAGTGGGCCTCAGGGTTCCACGTGGTAGGGTGGTATTTCTGAACCATCCATTGGGATTTAGGTGGTGCAATTCGTGCGCATCATGGAGAGTCTTTCCTTTCGCTTCATTCTATAGTTGAATTTATGTGCAGGTGATATTTTCATAAAAAGAAAGTTATGTTTAGTGTATCTTATACATATGTACCTCTTATATTTATGAATTGTATTAATGGTAGCATTCTTGTATAAGAAAAGTGAGTGAATTGTTACAATCTTGATTATACACATTTTTACTATTGTTTAGTATGTAATAGAGAGGTTTAGTGTAGAAATGTTGTATTTATAATGCATGAGTTTAATTAAGTAGTAGATATGATATATCTTTATGTACTTATTTTATAACATTGATTAAGAATAGATTTATATTAGCATAGTGTTAGATGTGGTTTGAAGATAATTTTAATATGTTATCATATGTAATTTGATGTATGAAATTAATTTACATTCAAGTGTTAGTAAAATATGATCATAGTGTATCAAATATGTTCTTTAGGCTTAATTAGTGTAGGTGTGTCTTAGTAGCGACGTTAGGGGACCATGGTGGATAGGTGTGCCAATGGGTTATGTTCAATATTACTTTTAGGTTATAATGTGATTATAATATCCTGTTAATGTAATGATGTCATTCATATTAATTGGTTGAGTTGTATTAGTTAGTGTTACTTTAGTTTCTTTAAAAAAAAAAAAATTGGTTTGGTGTTGATGGTCTTTTGTGTTAATCCACTTGGTCCCTTTAGCGGGGCGTTACAAAACAACTTAGAAAAAAGACATGAATGCCCCTGCAAATTGCAAGTTCACCCTAAACAGAAGAAAATTTGCCCCTAAAAAAGGTAGATTTGTCCAATTGAAAGGCTTGGACTGGATTGGATCATAAACCACTAATTATGGCAAATGGAAAAATCAAACAAGAAACAAACAAAAGATAAGGCTGACTCAAACAAAAAGAAATGCAGTAGTTTCCCACAAAGAAGAAACTTCAGGCAATACAATCCTAAAATTGGTGAGAAGGGTGTGGCCAACACAGTCCTCTATCTAGGCTAAACAAGGTGATCTAGGGAGTGCTTGATATAAACCTAGTACATGAGGCACAACCATGAATACCAGTCCATCATAGGCATGAGTCAAGAGCTCAAATGAGGTACTGGAAACTTAGACCAACTCTTCATGTCTTATCTAGGTATCACCCAAGCTTCGACGCTTTGCTAGACATGACATGGATGGATTAGGGTACAACTTTGGCTCTGCCCCCTTTATATACCTACCAGTACACATGGTTGGGATCATCCCTAGAAGTGGTGAAATCCCCAAGTAGGTCCCACTATAAGAAGATACTAGAAATTTTTTGCTGGTTCCCAGGCTTGTACAAAGCACAAGGGGAGAGCTTATACGTTCTAGTATCTCCTAGGTAACACTAATGGACTAAAGTGGACCACAATTTCTCATCATCTAGGATCAAAAAATGGTGCGAGGGGATTGGATACATCAAAAAACCACTTAAAAAACATGACGAACAAGTATATTTGAACCTCTATTTAGTTATGTGTGCCTAACTAGTATAAAAAAACAACAAGCAAAACTAAGGGTCTTGGCCCACTCATTCTACAACAAATATGTTAGTAGTTTGAACCTCTAGCCTTGGAAAAGTGAAAAGGATTGCACAAATGTTAGCAAAAAGTAGACACACTCATAAAAAGACAAGTTAGGGGGGTCAATACCCAAAAAAAACAAGAAACAAACACTAAAACTGAAACTTCAAGTCTCTGTTTTACCTCAAAATTGCCTCTATTTAAAGCAAAATCACCTATTATGACAATAGAATTTCCCCTATTAGTAGTAGAATCACCTGTTTTGACAACAAAATCACCCCTGTTAGCAGTATAATTGCTTGTTTTGATAACAAAATCACCCTTGTTAGCAACAAAATCACTTGTTCTGATAGCAGAATCACCCTTGCTAGCAATGAAATCACCTATTTCAGAGGTAGGTTCACCTTTTTGTAGAGAGTAGGCTTTCCCAAGTCAAGGGAAGGGTCACTTATTTGAGAAACATGGAGCATATTTTCCCCTATTCGACAGATGGGAGAATCTGCAAGTGCAAATTCGCCTCTGTTTAAGGTAGGCTTTCCTATTCTGATGGCAGATTCACCCCTATATGTAACTTGAACCTATAAAACTTCAATAAACCAAGCACATAAAAAAACATACCCATTTGTGGGACCCATTGAGTGTGCCAAAAATGTGTGCAATGTAAATCCCCTAGTGTAAATTACAAAATAGATGAAATGCAAGCAAAGGGTAACACAACAGTGCCTCAAGAATGACCTAGTTGAACTTGAGCAAAGAAAAGATAAAAAAAAAAATATTTACCTTGCCTAAGTTGATCAGTTGGTTGGTCTTGTTGACAGCTTCATTTTTGTGCTCCTAGATCAATTTTGGCAGCACAATGACTTATTGTAGCTTGATTTGGATATAAAGATGGTGGGTTTTGGTTATGGATGCAAGATGAAAGAGTATGATGGAGAGGATGAATTCTTGAGAATGACTAGGGTTACTAGAGAATAGGAAAGCTTGGTAGAGAGTGTGGTTGAATGCTTGAATGAGAGGAACAAAATGGCTAAGTGTTGTCCATTTAACCTAGGAAGATCAAATGGATGGTGGAGATTGAAAGAGGGAAAAAGATCAAGGGCTAAGATGAAGGGTTGACTAAAGGAATTAAAAATTCCTTTTTAAGGTGCATGGGGAGGATAAAAGGAATTATAAGTTCCTTAGAAAAAATGGATGATGGGGATCATAAATGGAATTCAAATTTCCATGAAAGGACCTTGGGAGGACAAAAAAGAATTAAAAATTCCTCAAAAGGTCCTTGGGGAGACAAAAAAGAATTAAAACTCCTTAGGGAATGGGGAGAGATGACCAAAAGTGTTGATTAGACTAGCTAATCAATTATTAGACATGTGCACACCCCTAATGATGGGATTAGGAGGTGGATTAGGATTAAGAAAAAGTGGAGTATGTGACATGTGAGGAATTAAATAAATTTATTATTTATTTAATTCTTTGATAAAAATGGGAATAAAGGGTAAGGTATTTAATTATTTAACTAAATACCTTATGGATTTAGAGGAATTTAGGGGTATTAATTAAATAATAGTAATAATACTAAATTAATGCAGATAAGAGGATATTTAGATGAAAAGGGAAAATTTTGGGTAAATTCAAGTGTCCAAATTTAGGTGTCTACATATATAACTTGAAACAATAGTATGGTACAAATATTTCTATTGCAGAGATAGATAGATACATAAGTTTCATATACCCTTCTTCATTTACATCCAACTTAATTTGATGTATGGATTTTTTGTTCTTCTATTGCAATGACTCTAACATGTACAAATATGTTGTTTCTATTTATATAATACTATTGTTTCAAGTTAGAAACCTTCAAAAAAGTTACAAAAAAAGTGTTTGTAATCTAACAATCAGTTCCCAACTATATGATACAAATATTTGAAACCCTATGTGATAAAGTTGGATATATATATATATCAAATCAACTTGTTAAATCTAATACAATTGCTAGAGTTAATGACTCCACTGAAGGGAGTTAAGCCATGCCACAAACCCAAGTGTTGTGTTGCACAAACAAGGAGACCAAGGGCACACACCTTGTAAGGACCTTCTCCAACACAAGTGAGGGTTTTGAACCTATGACCTAAATTTTAATAGCAACTGTTACACACAATTGTTGTTTCACCAAAAGATCAACCTATTAATGCTTGATACAACCGTGAGAGTTAATGAATCCATGAGAGGTGGTTAATCCATGTCACAAACCCAAGCATTGTGTTGCACAACATAAGGAGACCAAGGGTGGGCACCTTGCAACAATATATATGTTTTTGATAGCCTTCTTCATTTAGAATTTAACCTAATTATATGTATGGTTTTTTTGTTCTTCAAGTATAGTGACTCTAACATGTATGGTAACCATGTATGTTGTATCAGAAAAGGATTCTAAATATTTGTATCACATTATTGTTTTAAGATATATAATTTTCATAATATTGTTTTAGAAATGCTTATAAATAATTACATCATAATATTGTTTATGTATGTATGTATAAATATCATAATTTTTTTTCAAAAATTCTTACAAATATTTCTATCATAATAATTTTTATAGTTATATAAAAATATCACTATGTTGTTTTAGGAAAGGTTTTACATATTTGTATCATATTGTTGTTTCAATTTATATATAACCACTTAATTGATTATATATATATAATAATTTATTAACATTATCACCTAAGGGTTATAAGAGTTAGAATTGGGGATATGATTAGCTGTATGTAATTCTATGTTTTTTTAATCTTTTGATTTTCTGACATGGACCCCTTGCACAACATATCACTCACCACCATCATAACGTCTCCTTTAATTTGAATAATTTTCTTTGTGTATGTGTATTTTGTTTACTAATCTTATGCTTGGCTCAATGTAAATGAAGAACAAAGTGCCAACAAGAACAACATGAGTTGTAACCAAGAGAGCTCAAGAAAATTCTCCTTCATAGAGGAGAGGAATTTTGGTTTTTTTTTAAGAACCAAACTAATCTCTAGAAATACCTATAGACTTTGTCATTTACAATAATCAGTACTCCAAAGGGATTTGCTAACAAATGAGTGGAAACTACAAAACTTCCACTCCTACATTTTTGGCTCTATGAAACCTAGGAGGGTGATCCCACAATGTATACTTAGGAATTCATACAATTTTAGTTAAATACATTGTCAATAACAGATACTTCTCATAAAATTACTCAACAATATTGTACATCAAATAAGTTGGTAGCTCATTTATCAATGTCCTATACTTGGAGGATGAGAAGGCATAACTTCAACACAAAACAACTACAGTGGTATCCATTTGATAATTTGTAAATTTAAAGTGATTAGCTGAAGAATTAACACAAAAACTAAACCACAAGTACTTTTCACAAACTAGTGCTTTTATCCCAAGCATCAGAGTCAATGTCAACCTATATAACTAGATAACAACTCAACAATGACAACATATAGTCATAAGGAATAATGTATTACAACACTCCCCTATTACATTCATGATCATTACTTATTACAAATATCCTAGCAACTGATTTTATGAGTTAACGATTTCATCCAAGCATTTACATTAATTCATTGAATCAATAAACAAGAATGAAATCAAACATCCATTGAGAAATAATAGAGACAAACAAAAGGAATCTTGGATTACTTTCATTCATAACTCATAAAAAAAGTACAAGGAGAGACAATAGCCATTAAATTGGTATTACTCTGTATTGTATTTGCTACACTGTTATCAAAATTACATACATAACACTGAACTCTAACTTAAGACAAAAAATCTAAAACACACTTACTATTTCCCTTATAATTCATAGTGTTACTTGCAAAACAATGAACCCCTACTTTCTGGCCCTGAATTCCTTCTTATAGGAAGAAAGGAGCAAAATAAGCCTCAGGCTAGAAAGTACACATGCCAAAACCCTATTGGACCGCTATAACAAAGATTCTCCCATTTAGTTAAAATGCATTCCCAAGAGGTGGGAGACATGTGGGAAAATGAAAGTAGTCTTGATTCATTGTTGGAGATCTAGTACATTTTTCAAAATGGGCATAACCAAATAGTTACCTAAAAATTTGTGCCTTGGAACACAAAGTGAAATAAGGAAAGCATGAAAACAATAAGAAAGGAAAAGTCAAGAGATATTTCCATGTCTATAGCCTTGTCATCAATTCAATTTGGAGAAGATGCAAAATATTTTCCATACTTTATCAAAACCCTAATTTATACTAAATATATGCTATGTAATGCATTCCCATCTATCTGTTATTTATCATGAATATAGATATAAAAATTTAAAATAACTAACTCACCACCTTTTATGCCAGTCCACTACTCCTTCCAAGTACACACCTTTCAATGCTAGGAATTCATCTTTAGTTGGCCAATCAAACTTCATAACTTCATCAACACTCTATCTATAAAGTGTATACTTGGTGACAATATGGTTATCTTCCTTGTCAAGTTCCAGTAGGATAGTCTCAACATAAATTGGCATATCCATATTTGTCTTCAATGTCTCCATATCAAATTTCTGACAAATTGACATGGCCTAATCTGAAATAACTTTATTTTTTTCATTTCTCCATTCCTATAAAGTTTTGATGCTATCATCATCCATTAGAATGGATGGAAGAAGGCCATGATGTGACTCATGAATGGATTTCACTAGTTCTTTTATTTTGTTTTCCAATGGTTCAAGATTTCCCATGTATCCTTCAATTTTACTTACAAGAGGCATATGTTTAAACTTATCAGGTGGATTGGGATCCTTCTTAACTCCAATTCCCATCAATATCAAATCCTACTTCCTAGGGATCCAAATTTCCATGTTTGGAATGGCTGTTTCTCTGTCAATGTCAAAATTATGATAGCATCTACTATTGGTGAATAACTATAGTTAATGCTATTCAACTTTTTATTCACTCTTTTGTTTAGGTGTTCTAGCAATATTGTGACAATATTCATATTTCTCTTGAAAGTCTCCACATCATGATTATCACATTTCTCTTTATATTCATATAGCTACCTAAGCAAATCATCCCTATTGATATCCCCTTTAGCCTATGGCCCTTTTGATGTACTAGGTTGTACTATTGAAATGGGAACACTCCCCATGTTATGCGGCACAATGGCCCATGAAGAACTTACTTTAGTAATAAACTCTAGGGGTACAATTTCTTGTGAAGTAGTGGAGTGAACATCATTCTGCTTAAGCTTTCCAGGTCACAATATTTGCAACATATCCTCCAATAATGCTACCTTTGTCTGCAACTACATATTATCCCATTCAAGGTCTCCATATTTAACTAACAAGTTATTGCATTCTATCTCGAGGTTATCTGTTTCTATAGTCGCACACTCTATAGTGGCCCTTGTGAATTGTGGAACATGAACTAACATATTTGAAGCTTCTAATGTCAATGTTTCTAACACTTTTTTATTATTAGGCCTCCACTATAGTTAGGTGCAAGCTCAGTTATATCAGGCTTTTCTATGCTTGGGACTAAAGGCCATATAACCAAGGCTTTCCAATCTTTACTGTAAGTAGACCCCTATAATTCAAGTGCAACTTCTTCTTCTATATCATAGAGAGCCTATCACATTTCTTTAATTTTTCAAAATTTATGGAAGAAGCAAGATCTCATTCTGGTAGCAACAAAATTCCACTAGTCCTTAAAAATGATCAACCCTCATTTGTAGTCATTTTCTGGAATCTAGTTCTCATTTCATTTAACACTTTTTTCTAGATGATACCATCTAGAAATTATAGGTGAAGGCTTCTTTCTATAGCCAAAATTTTTACATATTCATCTCTTTTAGCCCTGTATGCAAATTCCATAAAAGCTAGAGTCTTTATCAAAGAGTCATCATCTAATAAATTTGCACACACTTGAACCCCCATATCATCTCTCCCATTGAGTCCAATGAGATCAACATTACTCAATATTATTTCCAATTGATGTGTTTCCCTTACTACAGGTGTAGTGGGAACTCCTTGCATTTCCTATGCTGACACCCAAATACAATCATGTAAGCCTTCATCATCATAGTCCACTAGATCAGTGGCTTCAACCTTTTTCCTTTTTAATGGTGGCTCCCTTGATTGTAATTCACTAGGTGGTGTGGAATCAATGTTGACAATTTCAGGATTTATCGATCTCAATCTTGATGGTAGTGGTGCTTGTGGCACTTAGGAAAAGGAGGCTTGTTTTCCTTATCCTGAGAGAGAGCAGGGGCTTCATCAATTTTCTTTTCCTTACTCTTTCTCCTTACAAATAATTTTATTCTTGGTTCTTTGGGGGCTTGTGATGTAGATTCTTCTCCTATAGTAGGGATTTCTCCTCCACTTAGTCCTTCTACAATTGGATCTTTCCCTTAATCTTTACCTATTACACCTTTAGTTTAAAGGTGACCCACTATTAAATCAAAATTCCTTGCTACATGCTCAACATTTTGTATTATATCTTTAGCCTTTAGAAGAATTGTGAAATTAGGTTCTTTTTGCTTTATTTTTGTCTGCATTTTATTGAATGAAATCCATCTTGCTAGCTATTTTTCCTACTCCAAAGTGTCTGACACATTTCTTATTGTATCTTTGGGATACTAGAAAATGTGGACAAATTTGTAGCTCTCATTTCTTTCTTTCATCCAAGCCATAAAACCTTTAGGGTCATATTTGACCCTCTCAACTGATCTTTGCATGTGGTATGTTTTGAGTATATCAAGGATGTTATTCCAACCTCCCTTGGCCATTAGAAAATTAGAAAAATAAGTGTACAAAGTAAAGAAAGTTCCTTTTCCTTGATTCAATAAGTGTTCATTTTCTACACTTCCTAGTTGCCACATAACCTCAAGGAAAAAAAATTCTTTCTAGCATGAACTTTGGTAGCAAGTGAGGTTCTACCATGGAACCATATACTCTTAAGATGGTATAATCAGGGTATGTGATAACATCTCCCCAATTATGATCAACTCTTATCTTAGGCTTTCTCTCCTTGGGTATTAATAAATCATGTAGTGCTATCAGAATTCTGGGTAAATTCACAATCAAAACCCTCTTTATTTCAGAAGAAAAAAAATTCTAGAATGTTACATTGTCATATGTCCTATCATCTTTGTCTAAGATTGTGGTCCAACATTTCATGAGCAGATCCAAGTCCCTACCTTTCCTTCCAAGACAATATTGTGTCTAAAGTAAACTGCACCCTTATACAAAAATATTTGCATCAACAATGAATACCAACTGAATCTCACTCCTAATTCACCCTTCTTCAACCTTGTTAGTCCTTCATGCATTCTTTCTAAAAGAAACCCCACATAATCATATACTACACAATACTGGGGGTGCTTGATATGGGAAAGCATAGACATCCATGCCAATGGAATTCAAGAGACAGGATCATAACCAATTATTTGAAAAATGGAATAGAAATCCCTTTTGAAGTAGGAAACAAAATAGTTACCTAGGAAAGGCTCTTTATCATGTGGTCCTATTACAATCTTTTGACCTATAATTTCTACTAAGAATCTTGATATGACATGTAATCTAAATGAAATCTTTGTTTTATCATACTCTTTCTTAAGAGTGTCTTCATTTATCTTATGCATTTAATCACTCCATCTAGTGAGGTTGAAAACAAAACCAAATTCCTCCATAGTGATTTTGACCATTTATTTCAAATCATATGTTCTTATAGTCCTTGTGATTGGGTCATAATTAGCAGTTATTGCCTTAAATGAGTCAATATCAATATAGATATTTGGTACAATCAACTTTCCAAGGTCATAGATTCAAGGGTTTGCTATTGGGATACACATATTTCTATTCCAAAACTAGCTATAAAATAGTTCCCATCCAGTATAAGATAATTTGACATCCTTGATTGAATATCTCCTATCAAATAGACTCTCTACTACTTGCAAACCTCTAGGAATGAATTGGCCTTTAGGTTTGTCACTAGTTGAGGTTTGTAATTGATCCATGAGGTCTTTATTTAAAGATATTTTGGGAGTAGAAGCTTCCCCCTTAGATGAATAAAATTTTATTTTAGGATCCATAACACAAGATGTACTACAAGGGTGGGCTTTTGGTTTATCTAAACAAGGCTTATGACTTTTGTGAGGGTTTGACATGAATTATGCAAATGCAAAATTAACAAATTCTTCTTTATGAATGTCAAACCTTAAAAATGTTGAGCAAAGAAACCCTAATAGACTCAATCTCAAAAAACCACAACTTATCAATAATGTTGGAAAGAGGGCAACAATTCATTTACTGGTTCTCTTCACAAGTTGAAAACCCTGGTTTGGATGTTAGAAAATGTTGAGAGAACACAACATGAGCTCCTTGAGTGTGTCAAGTATATTTTTGAATGTTGAATTATGTCTTTAAGAAAACTATTAATAATTATGCCACTCCTTACTTCTATAGATCAATGTCCTTTCAGTTATTAAGACTCACTCATGTGAACGAGAATGACTCACTTGCCCTGAACTAAGTTCTGAATGCCAGTTGTTGATCATTTTGGAGTGTTAATTGATTAACAATCCATATTTGACCAACTTATTATTAAAATTGGGTTGTACACATTTGCAATACGTACCAAATGATGGGAGGCCATATGGAACCACTTGTTAGTAGTACACGAGCTCTACCATATTTTTATCACTATAGATCTGATCCACATGTCCTTTTCCCCTCACCCCCCGTGAGTCATAACTTTTGTGCAACTTTTATCAATGGGGAGACATGGAGAGGCTATGATTAGATCTCTTGGATTCTTCATGCACACTTCTTATTTACCTGTAGCTTTATCCTTCATACAACATGCACGAATCAGATTAAAAACCCTTTAAGCATGTGCAATATATCTGCATTAGTAATGCACACTTTCTTTTAGATGCCTTGTGTGGATTTATTTAATTAAATATTTTTTCATACACCAATGCTTCCACGTCCTTTGTAGTACTCCATGTGGCAAATGCCTGCTCCCCCATTGGGCATTAGGTTGGAAAGGTGGGACCCACACTAGATAGCGGGAAGAAGTCAAGATTAATCCACGTTACCTACTATCAACCATTGATTACTTTAACAACTCAATAATAATAACCATTTGAAACCATTATGCCCATCATCAGAGGAGACACATGGAAACTGCCAGCCAACCCATGTGATTATTTTAATAAACAAGAAGAACAAATGGTTGTAAGACAAATGGTCTAGATGCGACCACCTCAATTATCTCCCACTGTTGATTTTCTTCAACAATCATTTGCAACCTTATCAAAGATGTCAGGCCCACCAATCGTTCAAGACACATGTCCTTTTCCCATGAGCCTGTATGAATAAAATAATGGGTATGTGCAAGATCATGATGGGCCAAAAAGTGGCAATATGATGGGTATGTGGCTGATGAATTTTTTTTACCCAAAATTGATGAAATGAAAAGGGTTTTTAAAGGAGTTTCTCAGCTTCCACTAATATAAATTATGCTTTATTTTGAATTTAATAAGTAATTATTATTCATTTTCTATTCAAATTACGACTAAAGTCTTGACTAATAGAAACATCTATTGCTTTCAAATGATATCATATTTTTTTAATCTAAAACATGTGTCACATTATATACTTCACATACTATAGGATTAAAAAAACAAAATGAATTTCATGAAGTTTTGACCAAGTTAAGGTGGTCAGACATATGAGTTTTTATATTTTTGAAAAGATGTAATAAAAAATTCATAATTAATTATTTACATGGAAAAAAAATACAAAAAAATATGCATCACATCGGGACATGAGTCCTCTACTTATATCTAAAATATTATAAGAAAATATTATCATTTTATTGTGGTTAGGGTATGTACACCTACTTCTTATTTTTCCCAAATTTTAGTACTACTACATTGAAATTTCAAATTTTCACCAAATAGATTTTTTTTTAAACAAACCTAGTAGTTTAAAAACTACATTCAATTTGTTATAGATTCTATTCTTACATATTTTTAAAATAATATAGATAACTTATTCAATTTTTTATGTCAAGTTTCCTAACTCTGATTTTTTTGATTTTTTTGCCACTTAAGGGCTTGTTTTTTCCATGATGATCCTGCACATACCCTACTGTGAAACAAAATAGAATGGGAATATGAGGAAAAATGGTGATCATTTGCATCAATCAAACGATATTCAGGGGTCCTTATATCTACACATGTCAAAAATTGTTAATATTTAAAAGTGACCCAACTAGGTTGATGAAACCATACACGTGCCATAAAATGCAAGGCATTTTTAGTAGGAAATATTTAGCCTAACTAAAGAAAAATTAAAATAATGGCCCAAACATACGTCAATTGGTAAAAGAAGACTAGAGGGGTAGTTACTAAATGGGTTTCAGTGGCATAAGTTGTGACTTAAAGGGTTGAGAACCAACACAATGGCTCAACAAAGAAATAAAACCTTGGTGAGGATACAAATCAAAGGGTTTTGCAAATAAGACCTAAGTAAACTAAAACACTTATATAGCGATAGGAGACAAAACCCATAGTCTTTATAACTAAGCAAGATTTTGGAGATGGAACTTGAAATTTTTTAGGAGTTCCATTAGTGGCTCTGATTGGGGACGTATGTCTCTTGTAAGCATAGCAAGTTCCTAGAATTTGTGGTTGAAGCAGACCAATCAAAACAAAAGGAACCAAAGAACAAGAGAACTACCTAGACTAGGTAGTAAGACAGAACCAGACACAACCAAAGCAAACAAACCTATACACAAAATGCACAAAATCTATAGTGTACATGGAAGTATACGATACTTAGGAAAAGTATGGTTTGAAGAAATTTCTATGTACTCACACTTCAAAAAGTCCACCCGTCAAGCTCTAGAGAAAATATGAATCATCACCATGAGTTCTAGTTATTAGATAAGGGCCAATCCATAATGCTTCAAATTTACCATGTTTTCCCTTGTCCTAAGCCCTTGCAATCCAGGATAACACCATAATATTTACCTCAAATTTTTTTGGAGAAGCTCTCTTATCATGTAGATTCTTAACTTGTAACTGCATCTTCATATTATTAGTGTGAGCTTCACTTCTGGTCTCATCCAAATGCACCAGATTATTAGTTATGTGTTGCATATCATCACATACATCTTCATCATATTATTGAACAAACTTATACATCTTCAATAGGTTAATTTGTGGCAGTCTAGCAACTAGACCATATACCAAGCCAAATGGTGAATAACAAGTAGATTTTTTCACATTCACTCTATCTACCTAGAGTGCTAATTTCAACTTTGATTCCCAAGCCTTTTTGTTCTTCTCCATCACCCTTTTGATGATCTTCATCAAGCCTTAGTTACTAGACTCAACTTGACTATTTCCTTGAGGATGGTAAGGTGAATAATAAGAAACTTGTATGCCATATTTATCACAAAAGTCTTTGAATTCCTGAGATCTAAAACACACAACATTATTTGAGATAAATTTTTTTGGGACTCCAAACCTAATAAAAATGTTATTTAGGAGGAAATCTACCACCACCTTGCTTGTTGCTTTCTTTGTGGGTATTACTTCTACCCATTTCATGAAATAATCAATGGCAATAAGGATCCATGAGTGCCATCCACTAAAATTTTCTAGTATCTCTTCAATGAAATCAATTCCCCATTGTTTGTAAGGGGCGTGAACAGTCATTGGCCTAAGTGGTAGATTTCCTAAAAACTTCAACTTTCCTAAATTTTTTTGACAAGAATTACAAGTCTTAATGAACTTGTGAGCATCCTTAAAAAGAGTAGGCCACAAGAATCCTACTCTCAAGATCTTCTAGGCAATGGTATTTTCCATGTAATGAACACCACACACCCCATTATGCATTTCCTACAAGAGTTCTAGTGCCTTATTTCCATCTACACATTTGAGCAATATACCATCTAGGTTTCTCCACCTTAGCTCATTTCCAATAATCACATACTTGATGGCATACAAATTCAATGCCCTCTTGTCATTTCCAGCCATATCTATAGGACACTACAAAATTTGTAAATACTAGACAATTCTTCTATACCATCCACATATTTTCATATCACAAATAGGTGCAACATAAGTCACTTCTATTTGATTGACCTGATTAGCCTCTAAATTATCTTTTGTCATTAGCTTAGCTAGGCCCTAACCACTTACTAATTTGGTGATTTGGACATCAATGTTAAATTATTGGATCCTATTGATACATCTACACCTTTTGCTTGTAGTCTCCTACTGAGTGAAAATATCTTTCACAACAACAATTGGTACAAAAGCTATGATAGTAGCTCCCTACAAATAAGTCTTGAACTTCTTTACAACATTAACTAGGGAATATGCTTGTTTCTCAATCAAGTTGTATTTCATCTCTACAGTTTGTAAAGACTTGGTAAGGAATGCAATGGGTTGTTCAAAGCCCTCTTTATTTTTCTGTAACAAAACAACAAAAATTGTATGAAATGAAGCAAAAGAAAAAATGTGCAATCGCTTGGAGAAATCGATAGATTTCAATATTGGAGCCTCCTTAATAGCTTGTTTAATTTTTTTGAATGCTTGGCTAGGATCCTCACTCTAAAGTACCTTTTCTCCCTTCTTCAACATTTTGGAAATAGGTCTTTTGATTTTTGCAAAGTTAGTCACAAACCTTCTCAGAAAATTTATTTGTCCAATAAATGACTAAATGCCCTTGACATTTTTTGGGTGAGGGATTTTATCTATGGCTTCTACTCTTTCAAGTTCTATTCTTACTTCATCCTTAGACACAATATTCCCTAGAAAATTTCCCTCTGTTATTCTAAAATCATATTTCTTTACATTCAAAGATATCCCATACTCTAGTGACTTGTCAAATACTTTTTCTAAATTCATAAAATGAACTTTTGATTATAATGTAGATGTAGGTACCCAATGGAGTAGTGAATACAGCCATGTACTAATCACACTCCTTCAATTTTACTTGATTATAGCCCAAAAAGGAATCCATCATTGATAGTAGCTTACAACTATCCACCTGCTACAACATGGCTTCCATGTTTGGAAATGGGTAATTGTCCTTTAATGAGGATACTAATGGTTGTCAAGATTGCACCCTTAGTCAACTTGAGCTTGGCTATCATGTTGCAACATGGAAATTCTCTTTGATTTGTGGGTAAATCAATGAGTGAGTGTGAATCTCTAAAGTGGGATGGTTCCCTCTAGTAAACCTCTTCTCAGGTAGTGGCCATGAGAGTTCTAGCTAGGGTTTTAATCTGTTTTATCTCACACATCGCCTCTGCATATGCATAAGAAACATGTTCTATTTTCTAGGTTTATAAACCCATTATGGCCATGGCCATTAGCCCCTTTATTTTCATTTTATGCTGTTGTAATGTAGGGATGAGCTCGAACCATGGTTGTTCTCTTTCTATATTTTCATTTAGAGCTCAATACCCTAAATGAGTATCATCATTTGTGAGAGAAATTTTCTTTCACGCCATGGCCATGATAGTTCATTCGAGTCCATTTGAAACTCATTCATGAGATTGAAATACCCTTACTTTTGTATTTTGAAGCATTTCAATGTTAACCAATGTGGATTCCCTTTTAAAAGCTTGAACTGAGCACCATTGCATTTGCTTTATTTTGAAAACTTAACTCACTGTAGCATAAGCTCACCATTCTAAAAAGAGAAAAATGATTCCATTCTCCATTCTTATTGACTATGGATGTCATTCTAGCTTCACTAAAAGTTATCAATGATTTCATTTCTATTTCTTATACATGTTACTATAGTTTCACTTCCTTGTTCTCTCAATCACTTAACTTAGAGATCATTTTTATGGAACAAACTATCCTCCTTGCACTATTTGTATCTCTCCAACATGATGTACACATTGTTAGAAATGTTTTTTCTTCTATTCTTGCTTTAAGTGTATGGATACAATGAAACTCAACTTATTTTGATGCTTCCAGTTACTTCTCAAAACATTCTTTCTCTTCCATGTAAATTTCAATTGACTGTTATCATGAATTGTAGTGATAGTTGTGCACATTCTTTCTTATTGAAAACATACAAAAGCTTCTCTTGTTCTGAAATACATAGTAAATTGATTCTTTCATTTTACTTACTTACAAAGATCCACTCAACCATAATGGTGCACCTAGAGATTGCTTTTCTCCTTGTTGTCATTTATCTTATGCACTTGAATACTTTAGAAATTCCCTTCAAGCTTTCACTTTTACCACTATTTCATGTGACAATGCAAAGGGATAACTTTTGTAGCATCAATTATTTTGAAACTAGCCTTTAGCTTCTTGTATTGTATTATATAGAAAATTTTGACATGAAATTTTGATTTATGCAAAGAAGATTTTGAAATACAACACCATGATGAAAGTGTTATGAAGTTTCTCAAATTTTTTCAGTTGCTATTGATGACTTGTAAATAAGGAATTATGTATGCGTATTCACTATCTCATTCCATGAAGATGGACTTAATTATGATTCACCTAAGCAACTAATCATCTATGATCTTCAACTCATTACACCTTCAGACTTGATTGTCCTAGATGATTACTTGCTTGAGATTTTATGACACTTGATGTACTCCTTCAAATGCATATCTCTTTTCAACAATATTTAATTATTTCTCTTCTCAACCCCTCCACGGAATGTTGAGGGGAAGCATGCTCATCTCAATCCTTGTGGGATCCCATTTTACATGACAAGCTATAAAATATTCAAAATAGATCAATAATATGGCTTTTCCTATAGCTGGACAAGAAAAAAATAGTGTTAGATTAAAAAAATAAATTCAAAAGTTTCTTATGATGTTTCCTCCTTGGTATTCTCGTGTACTCCTCTTGTCTTTGCTCAATTGATTCAATGCATCATAAACAATATTCTACATTACTATTGATGGATCATTTAGGAGGATTTGTAACTTGACATCTAACAAAAATTTTCATCCACTTGTAGGTTCACTTGGAGGATAAGAGCAAAGAAAAAGGATGCACAACACAAAAGGAAACTCGAGGAAAAGTTCAGGAAATGATGACTATGTTCCCTCTTATGTTCTCTTTTCTCTTTTAAATCATCAATAGAGTAGTGTACTCTTTATGGCTCCTTGTTTCAGCTACTCCCACTTTTTTTGTGGGACACTTGATTCTCTTTTATCCCAATGAATACAAAGTAGAATTTTGTGCAATTCTTGTTCAATTTTGTACTTCTCTTTTGCAACAAATGTATGAAACATAGTGTAATGAACAATTGAATACAAAATGAAGTGTTTTCTTTTACACTTCATGTAATATTAAATGTTGCAAATGATGAATGGAAAACTGAAACACATTGCACTTTATTTTAAATTCAAAACTCAAAACATGCAATGGTTTAAAAAATAGTAGAAATAAATAAAAAATTTCATCTTAAAATGAATTTTTAATAATCAATTTTGTCACTTTGAGTTGCAGTGAAAAATTGATAACATTTTTGGTGACCTCTGCTAGATGCTTGCCTACTAAGCATTAGGCCAGTTGCCTTATGTAGATCCATTGGGAATGGAGTCAATTATGCCCTTCTAAAACTCAAGAGTTCTAAAAAATTTGAAACTTGCAACTCCAAATAGCAGCATAAACAAAAACAAAACAAATGGAAGGAAACCTATAAGGCCCTAGTGGCGAGGAAACAATGTGCAGAAGCACTTAGGGAAAACAGAACTATAAAAAAATGTGCTTCAAGATCACTTATTAGAAGCAACTAACTATATCCTACACTAACCAGTAAAAATAACTCTTAAACAAAACCATTAACTAGTTTCAAAATATAGCTCCCATTTCTAACTAATTTCCCATGCTCTGATTGTTTGTGAATCCACCACAAGATGTGGAGAAAAATTAAATATCCAACAATTAGCTACCACATACTTCCAAGGAGAAAAATGAAATGACTTTCTCACTTTTCTTTACTTGTGAACCAGTTGCGATCAAGTGAAAAAGTGAACCGATTGTGCATTACTTGATACCCTCCTTTATGCTCTAGATCAATGGTGCTATGAGGTTGCTCCATCTTGCTAGCTTCCAGCCAAGCTAGATGCCTGATAGGACATCCCCTTGAAGGCTTTGGGCTAGAGGGAAAACAATTCATGTGATTAGAATTAATATTGTCATCCTCACCTTGCATGATGGATTTCCATGTTGAATCCTCCATGGTTAATGGGTCATCCTCCTCCCTTAGAGTGGCCAATGGTTCATCAAAACTATCAACTCTTGGAATGCTCTCTAAAACAAATGGTTTTAGCTCAAAATCCACATTGTTACTCAAGGAAATATGCTCCAAATCATTATCCTATTTTTTAATGAAGGAAGGAAAGTGTTCAAACCATGAGATAGTGTCCTCCAACAAAAATTCAATTGAAGCAACAACTCCAAGCTCCTTTGTGTAGTAGAAATGTAACTCCTCCAACCAGCCAAGATCATGTTGTTGGTTAGGTTGTTCCCTAACTAGTCGTTCATTTGAGAATTCAACAACCTCCACCTTTTTCTCTCGCTGTTCCAAAAAATCCTCCTCCATAGATGTTGGTATAACCTCTAAACATGAGTAGAAACTATCAATCTTAGCTTGAAATAGATCCTCCTCGAGCTTCTAATCATTTGATTCAAGGATTCGTTCACATATCTATTCTTGAATCAACACCTTATCTAAGTGTTCCTCATCACTATGATGGTCAGAACTTGACATAATCATAACATGACTTTCGTAATCAAAGTTAGGGAGGTCATCAAACAGATTAACTCCAATTTATTTCACATTATCTAAGTTTATAATAGATACCTTAAGATCATTCCAAAGAAAATTTTATTTACAATCTTCTTGATTTCTTGATGAAAAAGGAATGTCTTTTACCTCATGACAACTTTCACTAAGCCTATATTGGGCTCCAATTTTTTTTTTCCATATTCCCATCTACTTGATCCAACATTCTACTATCATATTGATGATCTCTTCTCAGTAGCTCACCACATTCTTTGACCTCTTGCTACTTAGAAACAACATTTTCATCATCATTTTCAATGAAATCAAGTAACTCATTGATCCAAACAATGGAATGCTCTTCTTGATCAGCCTTGTTTTCCCCTCCCCCCTAATGTCCTGATTGATCTATTAAAAAAAATTGATCAACAAAATTACGGAACCCGTAAAAAAAAAAGGATTCCTCTTAAGAAGCCTTTTCCTACTCCTTTTGTTGTTGTGAGAAATAAATTTCCAAGGCTGATTGTAATGGATTTACCTTTCTAAGCTTCTCAATGTGGAGTGAGATATTTGGATTGAAGGGTCCATCCTTGGGTTCATCATGTATGGAAACTTGGGGAGATTCTTGGGCTTCTTGCAAGGTTAAATGTTGCTAAAGGGGTTGTTCCAAAACTATAAGTTAGGTTGAATATAATTATTTTCTTCAACTTGCAAGGGATGAAGAATTTTGAAACATGGGATTCCATGCTCAAGAGGATGGGTTGAGGAGCTAAATACTTTATCTTGCCTAAAACTTGGAATCTAAACTTTAGAATTATAAAGTGTATCACCTTGTCTAAAACTTGGGAATCCATAGTTATAAACCTCCTCTTGAGTAGGTTGACTTAGAACTACAAGAGTTTCTTGGGCTTCATGCCTTTTTTCCTTTAACTCTTATGCATAGAGATAGGCCTAATAGGCTATCTCTTCCTACTGCTGATTGTATTCATGTTGCCTCTTGATCTCCTCCATCTACCTTTGGAAATCAAGCATGAATTAAAAAAATCCCTCTTTAGGCTTGAAATCTCATCCTTTTCACTTTCTATGAGTTGGTTTCTAGTATATGAAGGTTGATATGGAGGTTGAGTAGGGATGGGTGGGTGGTAATTATATTATGCATACTAGTTTTGAAAACCTATGGGATTGAAACCAACACCATGATTCTATTGATATGGTTGATGGTAAGGTGGTTAAGCTAAGCTTTTGTGATATGGTGGATGATAGGACATATCATCATGAAGCATAGACATTCTTGTTCACTAAAAGGCTAGAAAGCAAAAATTAGAATCTTTAAAATAAATATACCAGCATTTGATCATCTAAAAAACAAAAAAATGCTTCTCGAAGTCACCATGGTGTTTGATGATCTTGCCTCCAAAGGCTAATAATACCAAAGAAAAGACCAGATCATTTAGCTTATGCACTTCTCATGTGTTGTCACACTAGATCTGCTTGAAAATTAGAGAATGAAGTCACTATGTATGTTTTTTTCTACCTCTAAAGGATAAAATTTTGTTGTGCATAGCAAAACAATAGCTTCAAATCTCAAAAATTTTCTCTGAAACAAAATTTTAGAGTCCCATCGGGTGTGCCAAAAAATGTTGGCAATTAGGATTGCACCCTTAGTCAGGCTATGTTTGGCTATCTTGTTGCAACATGGAAACACTCTCTGATTTGTGGGTAAATGAATGAGTCAGAGAGAATCTCTAGAGTGGGTTGGTTCTCTCTAGTAGACCATCTAATCTAAATATTTTCAAGGGAAATAGGTAGAAATAAAACTGAAAAATAAATCTTGCAACCTAAGACGATTAATTAGAAATTTATTGGTCTTGACAACTTAGTACTCACAACAATCTCCTTTAAAAACTTTGATCTCACAATACCACCCTAAACCTACCTAATTCATTAATAATTTGCACAAAGGATTGCTAATGGAACACAAAATGCAACTTGAACTAGAATAGACTCTTGAAACAAAATTCACAACACCAAGACATAAAGAGGATTCAACTCTTGAATCACAATTAGCATTAATTGATATCATAAACTCTGAACAAGAAAATGGGAAGAAGCCTTCTGTTTTATTGAAATGGAGTACAAGATCAAATTTGATTCAAAAGGTTTACAAGTCTCTCTACAATGAATATGAGAGTAAGAAATAGAATTCTAAACCCTAAGAAATAAAAATTTCTCAAACATATAGGCTGCAAGTGACATCAATGGTGAAAATAGAAAAAATAGCTCCATCTATGTCTTAGAAGGGAAACCCTTCAATTTTCGAGCTCAATCAATAAGCCTAGAAAATAGTTCCAAAAATATACTCCATATTTCCTCAAAAAGATGGAAACTTTCCATCCCCAAAGTGTCCATCCAAAAATCCTCAAAATTAGGTGTAAACATCTCAAGAATTGAAAATAGAAAGTTCATTTTGTCATCTCTTTCCCAAATCTTCCCAAGAACTCCAACTCAAAATAGAAATCTTCAATGGGGACTCAAGTACTACTTTAGATGATAATTAATTAAGAAATTCTTAAGAATATTACTTAATTAACATTTTTCAATTTACAGTTTAAAAAATAGAAAGCTCTGTTATATTTCCCTTTTATGCCAACTTGAGTTCAGTTTGAAATTAAATATTCTAATTTTTCGATTCTGAGCAAAACTTCATACTTTTCAAAATTAAAATATTAAATACAAGACCCTTATTTATTTATTTTTCTATTAAAAATCATAAAAAATAATTTCAAGCACACACTATGCTTACTCCACAGTCAAAGAGGAAAACCTAGGGTGCTTAAACTTAGACAAAATCATGAGATATAAGGCTACTTACTAACTTAATTTTTATGCAAGGCATGAAATATTTCTAAGTCATAACGAATGACACCCTAGAATGAAAGGTCCAAGCATATATGATTTTCTTTAAAAATAAACAAAAGTGCTAAAGGCATTGGTTGACCTATGCAAAAACTATCACAAGGCATTAATATAGCATTTGGTTTTTGAAAAAAGAATGTGATTAAAATCACATTCAAATTGAGAACATGAGGAAACCCTAACACCAAAATGATCCCTATCTCACATTTTTATCATCATTTCACTCGACCAAGTTTGAAGAAAATAACGCTTTGTTACTAGCCACCATAGAGAACTAGGGTTTGAGCTAGAAACTTCATCATTCGAGCTTGCATCATGTCGATTTTTGGTACATCCTTCTCTACATTCAATGGTGAGTCTTTTGTCTACATTTTAATGTATTTTTCATTCATTTGACAATCAAAATGGCCTTTAGGCCACAACCATGACTTGGTTTTTGATGCACTTTGTGTGTTTTGTGCTTTTGTTGTTTCTTTTCCTTTTTTGGCCACATGAAAATGCTTGGTTCAAGATTTTTGATGAATTTTGGCCTTGATATTGGACTAATTTTCTCTCCTAGAGCCATGGTAACCTCTCTTTCTCCATTTTAAAATGCATTTTCCTCTTTAATAAAATCTTGATTTGAGCTTATTGAGAAAACAAATGAATTTTTTTTAGAGTGGCCATTATTTTGGCCAAGGATTCACCATATAAGTTTCACTTGTTTCTATAAAAAATTATATCCTTTTGGGCATGACCCATGATGTAGAAATGTATGGCACTTACAAAGAAGATAAACTTGGAGAAAACTATGCATTTTTTTAGGGCTTGTAGACCCTTCATGGCTGTGGCCATTAGCTTTAAAATCTCCATTTTATGCCAACCCAAAAGCTTGAATTCTTATTGTATCTCTAGCATTTTAATTTTAATTTCAAATCCCCAAATGGGTTTGCTTGGTGGAGAAATAAAACCTCCTCTCATGCTACGACCATGAGAGTTCTAGCTAGGGTTTTAATGTGTTTTATCTCTCACACATCCCCTCTACATATGCATAAGCAACATGTTCTATTTTCTAGGTTTACAAACCCTTTATGGCTATTTCCATTAGCTCCATTATTTTCATTTTATTCTACTCTAATGTAGGCATGAGCTCAAACCATGGTTTTTCTCTTTTTGTATTTGCATTTAGAGATCAATAACCTAAATGGATATATCATTTATGAGAGAAATTTACTATTAGGTTGTGGCTATGAGAGTTCAATTGAGTCCTTTTGACATTTATTCATGAGCTCAAAATACCCTTATTTTTGTATTTTGAAGCATTTGAATGTAAACCGATGTGAATTCCCTCTTAAAGGCTCAAACTGAGCACCATTGCATTTGATTCATTTTGAAGCATTAACCCACTATAGCGTAAGCTCAATATTATGAAAAAGAGAAAAATGATTTCATTCTCCATTCTTATTGATTATGGTTGTCATTGTAGCTTCACTAAAAGGTAGCAATGATTTCATTTCTAGTTCATATACATGTTACTATAGTTTCACTTTCTTGTTCTCTCAATCACTTAACTTAGAGATCATTTTGATGGAACAAACTATCCTCCTTGCATTGTTTTTATCTCTCCAACATGATGCACAAAATATTAGCAATATTTTTCTTTCTATTCTTGCTTGAAGTGTATAGGTATTGTTGATGCAAAAAATTGGCAAGGTAACAACCTTAATGGGAAACTTAGTGAATGGGGGGACCAATTGTGCTAAACTAAGTGACCTCTAGATTTTTAAAGAAGTAGACTTCTTCTGTAATTAGGGTTTTGGAATGGTAAAAGGAAGGAGATATAAAAAATAAAATCTAACTAAGGCGATGCACCAAGACTTAAATGTAAGGCACAATAAATCTATCTCTTGGATGTGATTTAAGGGCTTGTTCAGCAATCTGCCATGTCCCAGAATATTCAAAATTAAAGAAGAAAACCTAAATAGTTTATTCATTGACATAAAATAATTATCATACATATTTAATGAAAATAAGAGTCAAAGACATGGTCGAAACTAGTAAACTTATATTCAAATAATACAAGTTTTGCAAATAAAAAATTTAATGCAATAATGGCACAATATAATGGTTTATCAAATTAAGACAATAGAAAGGCCAAACAATGGCATAGTTTGAGAGTCTTATACAATAATCTAAGAGCAATACAAAAGGACTGTTGTCTTTCCCTTAACTTTTTTGTATCTTCTGAACTATTTTTTGGAAGGAAGAAGCAATATATATATATAAAATCCCACTACCTAGTGGGAAATAATTGAAAATATTTCATATCATGAGCAATGATGCTTGCAACAATGATTTCCCTCACTCATTGCAACAAAAAAGATTCAAGCCTTCAATGTGGTCGCACTCAAGCCAGATGTGTCCCCTGCGAATGATGGTAGTGGTCTCAAGAAAAAAATTGTGCAAATATGTGTCATTCACCCATGAAGGTAGTTAGAACACACAAAAATCTAGTGGGTAGGCTATTCTCTCTCCCCTTCCCTTTTATAGAATACCCCCAGAGGAGACACATAGTGGTAGGTCAGAGCCTATGGTGAATTCCTCCCTCCTTGCGATGAAAACCTTCATGGTGAAGACACTGGAGGCATTATCCACTATTGGCATTGAATGTGGGGTTCACCAAAATGTGTACATAGATGGAGGCAATGTGGCACACCGATAGGGCCCAATTGAAAAGCGAAGGGAAGTAGGAATGAAGTGCCTACAATGAAGACACATGGAAGCATGGAAGGGGCCAATAGGAGAACAAAGGAAGAAATTTTTGTGAGGTGTTCTTGGTGGACACGTGGTAGTAGTGGATTAAGTTTTTTAAAAAGGGGCTAAATGATGTTCATGTAGATGGGGCAAGGGTCGGTACTTAGTAAAAATAAAAACCACCTAGACTGAGCTCAAGGAATTGTATTTCCACAACTTTTGGCAACTACTAAGTGTTTTTCCTACAGAACAAGGAACCCAAAAATTTTCTAGTTTGCAAACTAGAGCCTTATCCACATGTGACACAGTCAAAGCTTGGACAAAGTGGAATACAGAGGTAGCCAGTCAACCTTAGATGGCATTGTACATCACACAGATTCTCTTGCATTCCATATAGATCGATCATTTATTTGTATAGAAATGTAGTGGATATACTAGCCCTAGACTAGAGTTGGAAAAGAAACTACACTATTCGATGAGTGATGCCCTTGATATCCTCTGTAGTAGGGGGCTAACTGAAGCTTTGAAAAGTAGATGAGTCCTACTACTTCTCTTAAATCTTCCTCATGATTTTCTCCACTATGGAAACCAATTCATCTACAAGAAACAGGGAAGGGAAACCCATCCGAGTTAGCTAGGAGAACCTAGCTCTGGGAAATAGTGCACAAACAAGACCATATACTATGGAAGCCTATTGAACCATTGCTTATGAGAAAAAGAATCTGGTTCGCTAATTTTCTCCATCCTCTCTAAGGCCACCTACCTAAGAGTCTTAGGGTTATTCGTGAGGATGGGATCATGAATGTTATCCAATCCAATTCCTCCTTTATTTGGCTTTGGTCCCTATGGGGTTTTTTCCTTACTGAGGCCTGCATGTTATCTGGCCAAGTGAAGCGTAAGAGAATTCTTGAAAGATATAGGTGGTTGGTTGTGCATGCACGATGTCAAACAAACTTTGCATTGCCTCTCCTTGTATTTTTTTTAAGAACTTTCAGCTATTTTCCCTTTTGCTATAGATTTTTGTTGTGTTTAAATTTTTCTGAAATTTACTTTGGCTCTATCCACACTTAAAAATATTTTCTCTAGGTAGCATACTCAAGAAGCTTTCACAATGTTAGCCTTTAACATGCAATACTTAGCTTATTTCTTTCTTGGGGTGGTAGACAATGGATAGCTTTTAGCATTAAATTCAACATGTACCGTCAGTTCTTTGCTTGTGTGAAATGAATTCCTTGCCATTTTGAAATGACAAGAATTCATAATGACACTTGGTAATGATGTCCTATGGCATGATTTTCTTGGAAATTGAGCTAGTGATTGAAGGCGGCCTAAGCTTTCACATGCTTTGGAAATTAGTATCCCAAATGGAATGATTAAGACAACATATGCAATAAGTACTTGTAAAGATTTGAGTTCTTCCTTAGAGTTTGGAAAATTCTTACAATGTGATGCCTCAACACTTGGCCATGGAGACTACCACTAGCTTATTCTTAATTAATTATCTCTTAAAAAATTTACACACAACAAACCATACCTAGCAAATGCAACTGGGTGGGAAATTTGAACAAGCCCTGGTGGGATTTTTGAGTTGGTACTTGATTAGAATCATGCTTATAGCACACAAATTACCATGCATATCCTGGATTTTTCTATAAATAGGCACATAGGAAATAGAAAAATGCCACTTAGAAATTTGAGAAGAAT